>JAGQEM010000012.1:0-257869 GCA_019202945.1 Corynespora olivacea
AGGACATAAAAGGACTCAGTATACTACTAGATAGCGCGAATCTATTGGTTTTATCTATATCGCGATATATTGTTGTGGTGTTGAGTAATCGCTCAGTGAAGGTAGATTTTCTTGGTGGGGTGCGCCACTTACTGATGTGCGCCGCTTAGTGATTCAACACGTTATCCACTACGGGGGCCAAAAGACCGTTCGTGGGGCTTCTGAGTAGCGACGGCTGTTTCGTCGTTGTGATGCTACGTTAGCAGACTTAGCACTTCTAGCGTCTATCTACCGAACCTTTTTTTGCAACGACCCTTGTATAACCTCTCTAGTTAAGGATGCGCTTTTCCATAGCAACTGCAGCTTGAGGTACAGGTTTCTGTAGGCTGCGCGTCTGAGATGGCTCCTAAGCGACTTGCTGTACGCTGACCACGTCATCTCCAGACGATATCTAGCTTGCCGCGCTAGAGATGATGTGGTCGTCCACCTCGGAAGCGCCTTTTGAAAATCTCTGGGCCTCTAGCTAGCTTCCCGCTACGGCTAGCACTAAGGCATCTCCGCATAACCGCAGAGCGCCTAAATCACATGATTCTAGCGAATAGGCTATGATGATCGTCTGTCTCCAATCGCACAGTAAGGCTTTGCATGGGCGGTTAAGGTCGGCTAAGACCCAATCGGGCTGGCTAGTTCCAGGCAGAAGGCAGAAACGTCCTAGTATAAAACCCTTGCTACCTGCATACGCGCTGTGCTCAAACACTCTTCCCTCCGTCTTGTTTCTCTTAGCCAGATACTTCTTATTTGTTCTCCTTCCATCCTCGGCAAGCTCCTACAGGAAACTCCACTCTTGGGGGATCTCATACATATTCCTTCCAACCATCATTTAACCCCAACCCCGCTTTCTTGTCTTCTGTCTTCCGCATAGATGGCAGATTCTGAGAAACAGAATGCCTGTTCAGCCTGCGGATGGACATCTGATCAGCAATGCCGTTGTCACTATGTTAGCAGCGTCAAGCTGTTCTATGGAGCGGATGTTCGTGGCGTTTGGTCCATAGGATCTGACTTCATTCTCAAGGAGAGGCCTGCTGATCCCCCAACATTCGAAGTGGTGAACACAAACTATCTGAAGACAAAAACGACCATTCCTATTCCAGAAATTACGAAAGACTGGACAGACGGGCAAAAACGTCATTTCATTCTGATGGACCGTATAGAAGGCGAGGATCTTCAATCTGCATGGCCAAAACTCTCCCAAGACGCAAAGGTGCGCATTGCTGAACAGACAGCCGAATGTATCCAGCAGCTACGGAAACTTCACTCTGATAAGATGGCAAGCTTAGGAGATGCCTCCATCTATTCTGGCTGGCTCTTCCTTCAAGGTCCGGGCACTCCACATGGCCCCTTCCAGTCTGACGAGGAACTGTGGCAGTCTTTGTCAGTCAAACTGGAAAAATTGCCAGAAAAGGCTCAAAATGCATTTCGCAAGCGTCTTCCTCCTTGTATACCCTATACCTTTACCCATGGCGATCTTACCACTGTCAACATCATGGTCAAGGGCGATAATCTAGCTGCCATTATTGATTGGGAGAGTGCAGGCTATTTTCCTGTTTGGTGGGAGTATACTGCAGCTGGTATTGGGTTAAGTGAAGAGGATACTGAGTGGAAGGGCCTATTGAGGAGCAAAATGCAACCTTTTGAGAATGGGCGAGAGTTTTGGAAGGACTTTCTCAAACTAACTAACTATCCAAAGTTGGATGATAGGGGAAAAGAGCTGATGGAAGAATTGCTCAGAGAGTAAATTCCCAATCTCGTTTAGACGCCAAAAGCAAAAGGCTTTTATAATAGTCAGAAAATCCAGGCATTTTTTCGAGGAACCATGTGAGAACATGAAGTGACTTTACTGGGTTTTATTACGACGAATTTGCGACTTTCTTAGAGAATTCTTTTCGACCTTATCAAGCGCAAGTTATCACCAACCGAAAATTCTTCGACAATCGCCACAAACATATGGGCAAGAAGGCGCTGTACCCTAAATACAAACAAAACTAGATAACTACTATAGGAAGAAACCCACTCCTATTACCCATCTTGTTGAGGATCTTTGTACATGTTATATTTGATGCAACAATAAACAATCAGTGCAGCGTAGAAGTGAGGTAGCAATAGAAATGCAAATTGGCAGGAGGATTGTATGCTATTCATATTTCGGAAGAGGAATCTATACATCCAATGTTTCCTTCTGCAAACGACCTCAAGATTCCAGAAAAACAAGTAACCTCCAGCACGCACAAGTATTCATCTTTCAACGAAACTTCAGCTATAAATGGAACACATCAATGAGCGACTGAGTGAGGTAAGGAAATGGCTATTGACTCGTCAGTATGATCTATAAGTCTCTTCGGAAATGAAGAGGATTCTTGCCTTTCGGTCATGTCTATCTTTGGTACTTAGCCGAAGTATAGTAGAGAAAGAATTTGACCTTATCTCATGTTAGATTTTATATGTAGGCCAATCCAAAGGGCCATGATGGAGAAACCGTGGTATACCTAGACATTGACGGGGATGTCAGCACCGCAGCTGCTGCAAGTGGTGTTTCCGGTCATGTTGTTATAACCACACTTAGGACAGTTCATTGTGAGGGATATTTGAGGGGCAGGGAACAAGATGGAATTGGACTTGGATTGCTCGTGCGGGTCGGGGTTTTTGCAGAGAGTATTTGAATTTCTGAGGGGTTTCGAGAGGTACGACACACTCTTTATACCTTTCCTATCAAATGAATTATGTCAACTCAGCTGTCACTTGATTGCAACTTTAGCATGACCATTGCCATGGTCGAGTCGATCTACATGCCCTCGAACTACGCCGCACTGGCCGAGCAAGTTTTGATTCGTTGCTATCAAAGAAAGCTGTGCCGCAATGAAAATTCTTTGTACACCTGACGCTGAAATGCAGGTCTAGAAGTGACCTATGTCTGCCTTGCCGTAGGTCGAAGATAATCGTGAAGGGGCATCAAAAAGTTCGTTTGGATCCTCCCCATTTTTACACCAAAACTGCAAGTAGCAAATGAACATAGTAAATTTAAACTATTTCAAACCAGTGCAACAGTCGCTGCTTATGCCAAGGGTTTCTGAGCACAGCGCGTATGCAGGTAATATTCAATTCATCCAGATTACCCATCTTATACACCTGCCGTTGCAAATTCACATGATACAGGCGAAGTCGATTATCCCGTAAGCACACCTTCCTTCCATCCATCCATCCAGCCCCCCCTCCCGTCGGGTTTCTCCCACGGGCAAAAAAAGCTGACAGGCGGACAGGCGACGAAAGCCGTGTTCCGAACCCTCTTCAACGCCGAACAGGGCGTGATAGTGGCCTGGTGGAAGTACGGCCCCGCGTACAGGGGGTCCCAGCAGAACCCCCCCGTCACCACTCTGCCCTCGCTCCGCAGCTGGCACGACATCGCCTTTCTCGACTGGCAGCGCGTGGCGCGAGAAAGCAAGGTTCCCGTCAAACGCCTGCGCCACATCATCTCCAGCGACGTCGCGAACGGCTACTCCAAAGACGCCATCGCTCGCATCCTCGGGGCTCCGCTCGACGGCGAAACCTGCGGGAGATGCCTGTGGGCGGATAGGAAAACGTTTGGGCCCGAGGATGACGGGTACAAGGCGTTGTTGGCGTCTCCGAACGGGAGGGGTGCGGCGCTGATGTTGGTTACGCACAAGGCCGCGTTCGGGGAGAGGAGGGTGATTGAGAGTGTGAGTGTTTGGTGTGCGTATGAGGAGGGGATAGTTTCTATGCTGTTTACGGTGGGGGAGAAGGAGGAATCTGGCGGAGATGGATGAACGAGAGTGTAAACTCGGATGGCAAGATAGGAAAGGGGAAAGGGGGAAGTTTGTTCTGGCGGTTTTTTTCTTTTTACCAAACCAAACGTCTCTTCTACAATGGTCTCACAAAGCTCGCGGAATCCAAAACCCGTCTCACATCTTCGACCTTGGCATGCCCCTCTCCCGCCCTGGCTGTAGCGGAAGCATGCGCCAATGGCGAGGAAAGATCGACGAGACCGCCTCGAGGTGGTGAGAACTGTCGCAGGCGCACACCGCTCTCGGCGAAAATCTCGGCCGTCTTCGTGTCGACCAGATAGCCTTGGTGATAGACGACTTCGCTGATTCCCGCCTGGGTGATTTTGACGCTGCATGTGAGGCAGGGGCAGGTGTTGCAGTACAGTATGGCGTTCTCGCCGATGCGGTCGCGCCCGGCCTCCAGGAGGGCGTTTTCTTCGGCGTGCAGGCAGAGACAGGCAGACAGGTCGACGCCGCCCTTTGCAGCGTTGTTGCATCGCGAGCCTGGATTCGAACGTTAGCGGAGATGGGAATCCGGTCCATCCATTGTTACTCACACCCTCCCTCATTGCAGTTCGTCATGCCCCTGGGCGTGCCGTTGTAGCCCGTGCTTATGACTCTCTTCTCGCGCACGATGACACAGCCCACGCGCCTCTTCATGCAGTTGCACCGATGGGCGGCGAGGTCCGCCAGCTGCATGAAGTACTGGTCCCAGCTCGGGCGTAGGCGCGATTCATTGGGCAGGTCCAGGGCCTTCAGAGCCGAATACAGCGGAGGCAGCAACGTGTGCGAGTTCAGCAGCTTGAGCGAGGCGCGCTGGAAGAGGGCCTGGAGGCCGGTGCTGGATGCATACAGATGTTCATCGCTGCGCAAGACAAAGGCCTCGAGCGTGGGGGGCGTGAGCCGGTTCGCGGCGCATCGGTCCTTGAAGCGCTGCCACCGGAGGCTCACGGGCGCGTCCACATTGACCAGCAGGAAGAACGGGCGGCCGAGCAGGGCATCCAGCACGCCTTCATCCCATATATCCGTCGTCACCCAGCGCTCCCTCCATCGCAGGGTCACGAAGGCGAGCAGGGCATCGACATGGGCAAAGGAGTAGCGCGCATCGATGGGGCTGGATGCGGGCTCAGGAACGACGTCAGGTGGGGTGGCGATGGTGCGAGCGAGGTGCAGGCGCTTGAACTGGTGCTCCTCGACCAGGTAGGACGCGATGGATGTCTTGCCCGCGCAGATGGCTGTGAGGGTCAGTCAGCCATGGAAGGGAGGGCAGCCATTGTGTGGAGGTGGTGGGTGGCTTGCCTCCGCACAGCCCGATGAACATGGCTTCACTGCGATCGCTTCCACACGCCCGTGGGACGCTGTACTCCTATACCGACGTGGATTGTATCATCTACTCTCTCTCTCTTTTTCTCTCTCCTCTCTGGATGATGATGCAAGAGGCTGCCCGCACGATGGGTTCAGGAACGCGTTGGCTTGGCGTCTGCCCCGCGCGCGCATCGTCTCCGTCTCCGTGTTCGCGAGGCAAGACATGGGAAACATTCACTGCGCGTGCGTGGGTGCGTGGGTGCCTGGTGATGGTGTTCTCACCATGGAGCATGGCCCCGTGAGCGGACGGACGACTCTGATGCTTCTCATCGTGACTCTGGTGCCCTTCCAAGTCTTTTGCCCATGTTTTACCTCCCTTTTGTACCTCATTGTCGCCCACGTCACCACCACCGAACCCCCACCTCGAAGACGCCCCGGAGCCTGTACCTCGCACTTCACCCCCACAAATCCAACTCCAACCCCAAATGGCCACCTCCACCGCCCTGCGATACGCGCCCTGGCAAAGCGACGTCGACGTGCAGTTCTACGCCGCCCTCGCCCACATCAAAATCAACCATGACAAGCTGGACGACTCGGCGCGCAAGGTGCTGGGCCTGTACGAGGTGCGGCCGGGCGACCACTCGGCGCGCTCGATGCGCATCCAGATCCACCCCGGCGCCCTGACCTCGGACGACACGCCGCCCAACTTCTGTCGTGCCGAGGGCATCATCAAGAACTGCAACACGATCGAGGACTTCAAGAACCTCGACCGACCAGCCATCCTGGAAAGATGCGGCCGGACGGTTAGTTGCATACCCACCCCTGCCCCGGCCTTCTAACCTGCCCAGATCTGGGAAGCCATCCACGACGGCTCCATCTACGAGTGCCCCTCCCTTCTCGCCGCCTTCACCCTCATCACCTTTGCGAACCTCAAAAAGTACAAGTTCACATACCACTTCGCCTTCCCCGCGATACAGTCGGAGCCGGTGTGGAAACAGGTCGGACCCGTGAGCCGGCTGAGCTCGCGGGAGACGACCTATCTGGTGGACGCGGTCCAGACGTGGAAGTACGGCTCCGACACCCGCCAGCGCGGCTTCTTCCTGGCAAAGAAGGTGCGCGGGAGCGAAAGCGACGGCGACGACCGTCCCAAAACACCTGCCACGCCCAGCGAGGAGTTTGGATATACGTGGAAGATAGCCCGTCTGGACGCATTCGAGAAGGGCTTCTTCGATGGCGTCGACAGCGAGGATCGCTTCGTGTCGTTCGCGGACCCTTCGACCTACGAGGAGAACCCCGGCTGGCCACTGAGAAATCTCCTGATCCTCGTACGCCATCGATGGCGTCTGAACGACGTGCAGATCATGTGCTATCGGGACACCCACACACGGCGTGACAACGCCAACTCGCTGATACTGCAGCTGCGGTCGGAACCCGTGCCTGAAAGTCCATCCTCACCTACCCAGGGAAGCAGTCGACCCAGGACGCCAAAGATGCCCAAAGTCACCGGTTGGGAACGCAACGAGGCCGGCAAACTCACATCCCGCAGTGTTGACCTTTCCGAGTACATGGACGAGCGGAAACTCGCCGACCAGGCCGTGGATCTGAATCTGAAACTCATCAAATGGCGGATAGCACCCAACATCGACCTGGACGTGATCAAGAATTGCAAATGTCTGCTGCTGGGTGCGGGAACGCTTGGGTCGTACGTTTCGCGTACACTGATGGGATGGGGCGTCAGGAAGATCACCTTCATCGACAATGCGAACGTCAGCTTCTCGAACCCGGTGCGGCAGCCTCTCTTTGATTTCAAGGACTGCCTGCAGGGAGGTGCGAAGAAAGCGGAGCGGGCAGCCGAAGCACTGGAGGAGATCTACCCTGGCGTGGATTCTGCTGGGCATGTCATGGAGGTGCCCATGCTGGGACATCCCATCACGGACGAAGCAAAGACAAAGACACATTTCCAGAAGCTGAAGAAGCTGATAGACGAGCACGACGCCATATTCCTGCTCATGGATACACGGGAGAGCCGATGGCTGCCTACCGTTATGGGCAAGTCCTCGGGGAAGATCGTGCTGAATGCCGCCTTGGGCTTCGATACATACGTGGTCATGCGACATGGCCTCAAAGCTACCCAAGAAGAGGGTCAAGAAGAGGTCGGCTGCTATTTCTGCAATGATGTGGTGGCACCTGCGGATGTGAGTATTCGGATCCTCCCTTCTTCCACAATGCACTAACGCCCGCCAGTCCCTCAGCAACGCCACCCTGGACCAACAATGCACCGTAACCCGCCCGGGAGTCGCCCCTCTCGCATCGAGCCTCCTGGTCGAACTCCTCGTCAGCATCCTTCAACACCCGTCCAAAGCGCGCGCCCCCGTCGACCCCTCCAAGGACCCCGCAGTGATGACCTCCCTTTCATCCTCACACCCCTCATTGCCAGCACCCTTTGTTCACCCTCTCGGAAATATACCCCACACCATCCGAGGCTACCTCGGCAAATTCAGCAGCCTCCAAGTCACGGGCAAGCCGTATGATTGCTGCTCTGCTTGCAGCGACAGGGTTATCAAGGCGTACGAGGAGGATAATTGGGGGTTCGTGAAGAGGGCTTTGAACGAGAACGGGTGGGTGGAGGAGATGTCGGGTCTGAAGGAGGTGCAGAGGAGGGCTGACGAGGCGGCCGATGGGCTGGATTGGGATGACGAGGGCGAGATCGAGGAGGAAGGTGATGGAGAATTGGTTTGATTGGAACATGAAGTCATGAATGGAGGTTTTTTGCATGGCCGGACGTTATTGGAGTTTCGGTGCCACACCTACAAACATGTTCCTGCATAAGTTATATCGTATAAGCCTAGCATGGAACACGACAATCATCTTTTATCAATCATGCTCAAGAATCTTGGGGGATGACGTTGATGGTCTGTGCACCGAAGTCGTACCTGCCTTTTCCACAGTCACATCCACGGTTTTGCGAGACGCAACACCAATCACAAATGCTTCCGCTATGATCGAAGAAACCATCTATGCGACTCTGCTCCTCCCGCGCTCCCGCACTCCCGCACAATTCGCTTACCAATACTCCACCCTGGCTCACAATCCCTCACAGTCCTGGCCGGAGATCTCGAAGCAATGCTCAACCCATGTACCCTGGGCCTTTGAATAGTGTGACTAGCCTGCGTTCGGACTCGTAAAACTACATGTCGGAGTGACATACGAACCTCCGCATCGCAGAGGAGCCAAGATGAATGCAGCATATCGTTCGGGATAACAAGATACGTATGCGCGCTCGTAGGCACACGAGGTGTATTCTATCGTATCTATCACCGTGTTATTTCTTTTCCGCTAATAGCTAGAACCTTGCCTATCATCTGCACGACGTCAATACCGGCATCACAGAACCCACAGCATGACGCGCAGATAACTCACAATTAGCACCCATGGCTTTCCTCAGCTTCATGGTCACCGCGTCGGCTTCAAGTTCCTTCTTGTCGCTCGTCTGGATCTCGACCGCGTACGTCCGAATCACCTGCTTGACCTGCCCGCTCTGGAAACTCATCTTCGCCTTGCGCATGATTTTCGTCTGGGGACCTGTACCGATGAACTCAGCCTTTTCCTCTCTTCTCCCCCCTTCTCCCCTCTCCTCTTCGTCCCTTCCCATCCACCCAGCCACCCACCTCATCCCGCCCCAGTCCGTTGGAGAGCGAGACCGCACGTGACTTACCGGCCCAAACAACAAACACAAACTTCGTCCGTTCAGAGTACTCGTCGTTCCCCAGCTTCATCCTCACATAGGCATACGCCGCCTCGTCGTCGCCCAAAACGTCGCACACGTCCGCGATCTCGCCCTCGCCAGTTTGCGCCAGCGTCAACGAGTCCGATGTCGCAGACGCGTACTTTAGAACCATCCACGTGAGCGCCGATTTGTCGGATCGCACGTCTTCGTACGCCTGCGCTATTTCGGGGTCCGATAGGAGATCGTTGAGCGGTGCCATGGTGCGTGTGGAAGAAGACGTGTCACGGATGGGTGGAAAAGGAAAGGGGTTTGCTGTGTGCTGGGATAGGGGGGGACGGGGAAAGCGATTGATGACTGGGTATGTGGAAGTGGGTTGGTGGAGGATCGGACGTTGTGCGGTGCGGTGGGGAATGAGGAAGTTGGGGCTTTTTGGGTTAGTGCGGGGTGTTCGTTTCGTTCGTGGCTTGAGGCCGGTGAACCGGTGGCTGTGCCGGTCCAGACGATTGGTGCGTCAGGGTGAGGGCTGTAACAAAGAGGGGGTCGCTGGGGGATTGGGAAGGTTGGGGTTTCGCTCTTTTGTATATAGTAGTTGGATGTAAGTAGGGATAGGAGGTTGACTTGTTGGAGAGGGTATAGTCACGTGATGTTCTTATCTGGTAGTCTTGTGTGAGATGGAAATCAAAAGAGGCTGGGTAGGTACACACCATGGTTTCCTGTCGTTTTGCTTGTGGTATAGCGTGCCACTACGATAATGTGGATTTCAAGCTTGTTCACTGAGCACTGGATTGTTGGTTGTGGCGAATGTTACGAAGACGTGCTGAAGTGTTCACGGGACAAGGAGGGCGCTACGAACGGTGACATTGTATCCAGTTTTTATCTGTAGCACATTTTTGCAGGCCAGTGGAGGTGAGATTAGACTCCAGATTTCTCCCTGTGTGAGTTTATAGATGGACTCTTGATTGACCTACCGCATTCATACAAGCTTGCAGCCTACCCTTATGTCCTATCGGCACACCTTCTCTATCATTCTATAGGTATGAGATGTGGCTTTTTTACTGGACGGGGAGTCTTCAAACCTGGCGGGGGCTTTCTCTCATACAATTTCGTTACACTTTCTGGTTATCGCTTTTGTCCACGCGTTATCGCTTTTGTCCACGCGTACTCTCGTTTCAGTACGGCTTTCTCCGCTGGAGTGACACAATCGTATAAAGCCTTCAAGTTTTTCCACAAGAATTGTGCGTTCATGAGATAAATCTACACGTAAGCCGTGAACCTCGAATGTCTACCATTGGTCCACATGTAACGACCGTACAGGAAAAGCAACAAAATCGCCCTGTGTCCAAGGACGTCCGGCACCGGGATACTTGGAACCGGGAGAAGATCGAGAAAGCGGATTCATCATCAGCCAGGCGGTATCCATCCCGTAACCGAACAAGGCCACCGAATGTAAATCCGATGCTCGTCCCTCAGAATATTCCAGATACCCTCGAGCACATGCGCCGTCCACCCCTTCATATACCAAAACATCTCCATTTCGTTCATCAGCACCGTGAAATGCGCATAAACCACCAACGGCACTTCGTCATGCCTTTGCAGGGCCTCGAGGAAATCTTCTTCCATCTTGTACAGCCACGAAAACACCACGTGGCATTCTTCAAACACGCCGCCATACCGTTTGTCGTAGCATTCTTTGAGGACTTTCAGTGAGTGTCTGTTGATTTCCAGGGATTCGGGGCGCGAGTTGTAGGTTATGTAGTCGCCGAGGTCGGTCAGGGGTTGTTCGTAGTCGAGAGGGGTGTCGACGGAGAGGGGCTTGACCTTTGCGCGGGTGGAGGACGCATGCGATCTGGCCAAGGCCGAGCGGTCCATTGTTTCGATGGTGGTGCGGATCCCACGGAACATGGTGAGCCATTCCGAACGGCCGTTCTCGCCGAATGCGAGGAATTCGCCGGGCTGCGGGCCTCGCGCCCAGGTGAGGAAACTGACCAATTGGACCGACATTAGGATCGCGTCGCAATTGTCCTTGTTCATCTGCGTCAGGTTGGTGGTGAGGGTTAACAGGGCGGTGGTATAGTGCTGATCTGCTTTGGCAATGTATTCCTCTCGCCGTGCCGGTCGGCAGTATGCTAGGTGCAGAGCCGACAGCGCGAAGATTAGATGCAGAAGATGTTTATGACCGAGTCCCATTTCTGTGACGATGCGGCTCCAATAGGTTCCTCCTACGTTCCGAGAGGCGATGCTGAAGGATGTAGATGTTGTCCAATGGTACATGAGTTCAACGTCGGGTATGTTGATTACCGGACTGGCAGCCGGTACTTCGGCTGGACTTGCAGTGCTTTCGGAGCCCACTATATGCGAGGAGGTGGGTTTGGTGGTCGCCAGATAGTCGCAGCGGACTTGCCGATTCCGACAATTGCTGCATTCGGGTTTGCTCTCATCACACTTGGAGAAATCAGTCTTGTTTCGACTGGACCGATGATTGCTTTACTGCCAACGTTACCTTTATGCGCCGCTTCTTACAATTCTTGCATCCGTAACGCGACTTCCGATGTGCTCGTCGCTTTGTGGCTTTATCATCATGTTCATCACCGTTTCCGCCACGGTCAGCACGCGAGACCGTATGTCGAGAACTGGCATCCTTCCCACTATTGGTAGCCCATTCGCCACTTTCGTAGGATCGCGGTGTGCCTTCATCCATGGTTGTTTGAAGACTTCTTTCACAGCAAAGCGCCGGTTGATGAGGGAAACGAGGGAAACGAAGAATCTATGAGTACGGACGGGTACGAGCGAGCCGTTGCGCGTGTTTGAAACCAATGGCGCCGCGCTTTCATCTGTTACGGAGTAGGCGCAGCGTTTTTGAGTACTTTGGAGCAGGCGTATACGGCCCCGTTTCCGATCGTTTTCACATCGGTCAGAAAGCTCGCAAGACTAACGCTTTAGTGTCCTGGAGTGTCAAACTTACCATTGTTGGGGCTTTCGCATTTGAATATGGAAGGGTATAACGTTTTGACCGTTATGATTGCTATGCAGCAGATAAACCTTCCGTTTTTACCTCCTTAAAGCTCGTTGCTTCCAACTTCTTTCGTCTGCCAGAATGACCGCACGAGGAATCTCTCCCGCGCCGCTAACACAACACTACTCGATAAATCAAGGCCCACTAAAGTATGAGAAGTCTAGATCTCGGGGGACATTTGGCGACGCTGTCCACAGACGTTTCGATAATCCTTTCGTCACTCTCTTCCGACTCGTCATCCGCGTGCTACAGCTCGTCTTCGCTCTCGCTTCCGGCATCTCACATGCCATCGAACTTTCGCACGGCAACACTGCGCCTTCATTCATATACTCCCAAGTAGTGTTTGTTCTTACGCTTGCGATACTAGTCGTCGACGCCGTAACTTTGCGCTCGTACCGCCTGGTCTTCCTCATCGAGTTCATCCTCTGCATTTCATGGCTCGCACTCTTCGGAGTGTTTTACTCGGCATACTTTCCAAGTCATGAAAACATCGAGCCCGAATACACCAACGTGGACCTCGGTCGTATGGAGAGGGCGGTGTGGGTGGACCTCATCAATTTCCTCTTGTGGCTTGGGAGCACCGTTTTTTCGACAGTGATGTGCTGCTCGGGCACCAAAGCAGCTATACGAGGCAAATGGCAGGCGACAAAGACTAAGAAAAGGACGCGGGAAATCGGAGAGGAAAGTAAAATGGAAGGAGACCTAATGCAGCAACGATCGCAAATCCAAAATGAGGACCGACTACCAATGTACGAGGTGATCGCAAGAGTGGCACGAAGCGGAAAGCTGTAGCCAGATAAATCTTTCGATAGTTTCCAAGGCACCGTACCATTGGAGATGGGCGGGATCGAGGCTGCTCTCTCATGGGCGGGAGTGAAATAAGGTATAGATATCGTCGGAATGAAAATTGCTATGAAAGACCGTGGCACGTCCATGAATATCAACGAGGATAGTGATTTCTGGCTCCACTCATCTGACAGACGGTATGGTATGTATGAAATGTTTCCCGACTGATATCACATACGATCATAGACTCATGAATCTAGATTTTCTCGGTCGCTCCGCCATCTAACAAGAGACCGTGGGCGGTCGTTTTGCTTTCACGTTGACTATGGAAAGAACATGTATCTCCTCTTGCGCTGTACGACGTGTGCACCTACCTTGTATTTTTTGGTACTACGGGGGCATTGATCCATTATCTTGAGTGGCGAGTCTCACAGAAGAAGAAGAAGAAGATTCATTGTACAGGTTTTCCTCCTGTAAGCCAGACGTCGTTCATGCTGTTTTCATCAAGATCAGTGTTAATGACGATCCGGGATCTTTCACTCTGCCCGGGTTCTCGGATCGACAACCCATGCATTCTGGCTGAATTGCTCGCTCTGGTCTGCTCCAATATAAACACGGCCAATATATAGCCACCTGCACAGACGTCCCGACTGCAATTGCGCCCTACTCACGGCCAGGCAATCTTGGGATATAACAGGATCGTAAAAGTTCACCCTCTCGGCAAAACAATGCATACTATATCTAGCTAAAAAGTAGCTTGCAAAGTATATATTTCAAATCAACAGGTCAATCCCAAGCACCTCGAAAGCGCCGACATGCGCACCATCACACTCATCGCCGTCCTTCCTCTCGCCTCAGCAGCAGCACCATCACCACAACCAAGGACACCCTCACACCACCCTCCAATCAACATCAAATGCCCCATTATCTTTGACGGCCGCGTCACACAGAACCTTACACTCCTCTCCTTTGACTCCGCAACGACATCGCCCTTCAGCCCCCAATACGTCAAGGGCGAGAACCTGACCTGGTCTTCCATCCTGCTCCTCCCCAACACATCGCTCTCCCGATTCGACACCCCCGGCCTTCACAAACCGCTCGAGGTCACCATCAACGACGCCTCGGTCTTTCGTCCCGGTGGCGGAAACCTCCAACGCGGGTTCCGCCGCGCCGGCCTCCTTCTCAAAAACGACGCCAATGCCGAGGGGTCTGATGCCGCGGACAATGGGACCGTGACGTTCCATTGGAGTGTGCGCCAGGACGCCACAAGGCCGTTCAACTTGAGCCACGAATATGTGAGTTACCCTTGAAGGAGCATTGCGACGTTGATCTGGGTAGGGAAAGCTGATCTTCGGTGGGCGGTGGTAGATGAATGTCTGGCGCGAGAAGGCGGATTACAGCGGGAATCAATTTACGTTTGTCGGCGGCGTGGTGCTGGAGGTGGATGGTGGGACGGGCGAGGATACGGTGATGGAGAGGGAGAGTTGGAAGGTGCAGAATGCGCGGAATGAGTTTGTGTTTAGGACGGGGATTTTGGTGGACGGGTGGCAGAACTTTGCGGTGCAGTTGGACTATGTGAAGAGGTGAGTGTACCGTACCTTCTTGGACCCCAGGAGTGGTAAAGCAAGGGAAGGCTTGCTGATCGTCTTGAAGCACGATGAAGGTGTTTTACAGCGAGGGAAATGAGAGGTTGAGGGCTGTGACGGAGAGGTTGCCGAATGCGAATGCTGGCGGCGGACAACTGCAGTTGGGGATTGCGAAGAAACCGACAGAAACGGAGACGGTTGTTTATGATGGGTATCAGGAACATATAGCGCAGGGCGAAGGGCAGATGTATGGCGGGATCTTTGTGGAGGATAGTAGTGGGGGATGCGTGAGTCTTTGATCGGGGATGATAAGTTGAGCCAGTTATCCGAAGTTCGCAAAACATCTCACCTCTTGAGGCCCATGGAGGTTGTCGTTTGCCTCAGACACTACGATGATGGGGTCAGAATGCTATAGTCTGTTGAGCTTTGAGCTTCAAGTGAATGTGACGCCACAGTTACGCGCCACAACCACGCGCCACGGATGACGCCACAGGCACCCCCCACCTTGACCTTGTTCGCTTCGGCGCCCGACATGATCACCCCTCTGCCTTACTGTAGACGTCTATCTAGAGTATCATATACTGCGTGCACGCGACAAGAACAAAGGAAAACGAGAAGCAGAGATGGCGCCCCCCGCGTCCCTAGTTGTACGCATCTCTACTATAAACACACAATGCGGTGTTGGTTTGTTCCGAGGGCTGATCCTAGGCAGATGAAGCTCAAGGTGCAGCTCAAGCTCTCGATATCGCGACTGCGCATGGTACAGCAGAAGGATTCGGCAAAAGCAAAACAGCAGAGGAGAGAGATGGCGCAGCTGCTTGAAGTACGTCTACCCCAGATATGCGTGCGCATCATCCTGGGCGGCATCGCAACTTACCCCCATCCAGAACAACAAGATCCAATCTGCCCGGATACGTGTCGAGAACATAATCCGCTCCGATATCACTACCGAACTCCATGAGATCCTCGAACTATACTGCGAACTCCTACTCGCGCGCTCGCAGCTGCTCGACCCCCCTGCGTCTTCCCACGGCGGCGCAGCGACGCAGATTCCCATCGATCCTGCATTGGAGGAAGCTGTGAGGAGTATTATCTACGCGGCGCCGCGGACCGAAATCAAGGAGTTGCATGCTGTGAGGGCACTATTGATGGAGAAATTCGGCAAGGAAGTTGCGATCGCGAGTATGGACGGTGAAGGCGTGGCGGAGAGGGTGCTCAAGAAGCTGACGGTGGAGACGCCGAAGCCGGAACTCGTAGATGCCTACCTCACCGAGATCGCAAGGTTCTACGGCGTGCCGTTTGGGGAACCGACGCCGGAGCCCGACGACGACGACGACGACGACGAACCATCCGGTGGTTTGGCGGAGAAAGCGGACCTTGAACCAGCCCTTGAAACCGGAACAGGAAAGGGCAAGGAATCGAAGAAGGAAGATGAGGAGGAAGAGTTGGTCAAGGCTACGCCGCCAAAGAAGTTGGGTCCGCAGAGCCCGCTGAGGGTCATGCCGCCGAGTCCGAGCACGGATAACGTGGCACCAAAGTTGAAGTTGCCTGGGGCTGCAACGACGAAGCTGAACAAGGCGGAGGCCAAGAAACCTGTCAAGAAGGACGATGGTCCGGGAGGCAAGATTCCGGATGTGGATGAGCTGGCAAAGAGGTTTGCGCAGTTGAAGAGGTAAAATCCTGGGAAGGTGGGAAGGCGTGCATGGCGTTTGAAGGTGCTGACCTCCATTCTTTTCATGGGAACTTCGTAATCCTGTAATCCACATGGGTGGAAATTTATTTTATTTTCTGCAATACTCGAACAATACTCCTCAAGTTGGGCTTGTTAGAGTATTGCGAATGAGAATTATACAAGAACCGTGTCTGTTGAACCCCCAAACCTGCATGTCTCTCCTACTAAATGCATGCAATCATTACCCTTCGCATTTTCCCACAAATATATTTGCATGATATAGAATTTGTCGTATAATCTTAGAGTGGATGTGTGAGGATCCAGACCGAACAAAATGTGAATACAAGAAACCCAGTCTGAGCATTACATATGTAGGAGTCAGTCGTGTCAAATAAAGAGCCATTTCACGAGCCTTGGGAGCAAACCTCCGCCTCGAAGGGGGCAATGCAACGGCGCTGGTGCTTAGTTACATAATGAAGACGTCATCACTCAGCTATAGAGTTTACAGCCCTCAACCATAGCTGTGTGAGCCCAGGCCTTCATAAAGTCCCTGCGCTCTGTCAGAAGGTTATTCCATCCCGAGCAGCAGTTAAGAGGACGTGAGCACTGTGTACTTACACAGTGCCTTCTTCCCCACCTTACTACAGTATAGCTTATTAGTGTGACTAACTGCGAAGAACTTGAGGTGGCTGATATTGGGCGTGGCTAGACCTAGCAGCAGAGGACTAAACACGTACAGCCTTCAGCTAGCTGCAGCTGACTTTATTAATACCTGGTTGAGAAGCGTAGTCTGTTCCCTCCTAAACGAACGCTGCATCCTCGCTTATCTTTTTCGCTTTCGGAATTATACCCACAGGGAACAGCCCTGAGTTCAGTATCGACAACCTGGCGTGATGCCTCTCAGCCTAGTTCCAGGCAACAGATGCCACTTCCTTAGAATAGAGAAGGTGGCATAATTAGCCTCATGTGAAATCGGCAGGCAATTGTCACAATCGTACACAGTATCGGATAGGCTCGTTGCTTTCTACTTTCATTTGCACACTACGAAAGTTTCTTCTTACATCAACCTTGTCATACGCTGCTCATCGCGACTCCTTCCTACAGCGAGCTATTTTCCATTTGGAACCATGTCGTGCAAACGCCGTGCACTTCTTATTGCTTCCCCTTTTGGCAAACTGCGTGCACCGGAGAACGACGTGGAACTAATGGCCGGCGTTCTCGAAACATATGGCTTCGAGATAATCAAGTGTTGTGGCCCTGACGCAACCCGAAACCAGATCCTGAGTTCATGGGAAAGACTCATTGCCGAGAGCTCGGCTGATGACACCGTCGTGATCTATTATTCTGGACACGGCGGTCTAGTTGAGTCCGAGAGAACAAAGCATGATCAGAACGACGGAGCCGAGAGGCCGCTCTACTCCCAATTTCTGGTCCCCATGGACTTCGACCAAACGACGGAGAGAGATTTCAGAGGGATATTGGACATTGAAATGTCGTTTCTACTGCGACATACAACAAACAAGACCGAAAACGTCACAATCATATTGGACTGTTGCCACGCTGCACGAATGGTCCGCCACCCCGGTCACCACAGCGAAGCTTTGTCACGGAGTTTGCCCGAAATCAAAAGTTACAGTATGATCACCAGCCACATCAAAAATCTTCAGCGTTCAGGACACCTGAAAGGAGGAACATCCATGGAGGGGAACGAACATGCTGTACGCATAGCAGCCGCAGCAACCACCGAAACCGCATGGGAATATGAGAACCTGCAGGGCCAGCCTGTCGGCGCGATGACCGAAGCACTCGTATCTGCGATATTCAAGTCCTCTGGTCAACAGTTGTCGTGGAGAACACTCCTCCTGGGTGTGTGCGAAAGTGTCAATACAGAGTTTCCTCAACAACACCCCCGAGCCGAAGGACCTGACACACGAATACTGTTCTCAAAGGACCATCTGACCTCTGGAGCTCTGATTGTTAAACGATCTAATGGTGAAGTGATCATTCAAGGTGGAAGACTGGCCGGCATCCACGACGGAAGCGTTTACGACATTATGCCTTTGGGAGTAGAACTTCTGGAAAGGGAGAGAAGGATTGCGGAGGTAAGAGTTACGGGCGTGAATGGATTCCAGGCAATAGTCGAGATAATCAGTGGAACTGTTCCCAGAGAAGGAGCACTTGCATTTTTGCAGAAAGAGGCTCTTGCGAAAATCCTCATCTCATTTCCAAATGATCTGCCGGCTATTGGAGAACGGCTCAGACGATCAAGGTTTCTCGAAGGATGTGTGGACGATGACACGCTTGCTCTCATTCATATTAAGAAAGAAGAAGAGAACCTCGTGGTGTGTAAGCAAGGAATGGTGCTCTCTTCGTATCGGTTCACGGAAGCCACGATGGAAGTGGCGGTGGATGACGTCGTAAGAGAAGGGGAAAGGATTGCTAGGGCACAATGCCTTCTCAGTCTCAAAAGCGGAGAGAATCAGGAAAGACTCAATCATGCCGTGCAGGTAGAATTTGGCTTGGTTAGCCAGGGAAGCTGTGTCAAGCAGCTTGAGCAGGACGGAACCGCCACTGTTGTGGAAAACGAATATGCCTACATCAAGCTTCAAAATGGCGGAAAAGAGACTGCTTTTGTGTCAGTATTCGACGTCAACGTCGCGGGAAAAATTTCTCTGGTATCGAACTCTTTCTCTGGAGGAATTCACCTGAGGCCTGGAGATAATTATATGCTTGGGAAAATGCAGTTTGGTAGTCTTGCCGGACTGAAACTCACTTGGCCAGGATCGGTTCTGAGACGAGAACAAGTAGGAGAGACGCTCGTTTTTGTGCTCTCGAGCGAAGAGGTTGACCTTCGGCATTTGGCGAATCCAGAACGCGCTGTCGAGCCTCGGGGGAGTGCTTCTCGTCTGGAAAGGATCACTTACCATCTAGCTTCTGGTCAAGCGCGGGATCTTGGATCTGAATCTCGAGGTCATTGTGTTCGTTATGCTATCCATCACATACCCTTTTCACTCAATTCTCAATTTGGCTCTCAAGTCTCATGACAATGGGGCACGGGATCAAGAGAACAAACATTTATTCGGCTTAAACAGCCTAGAAACCATTTTTCTCGAGATAGAATTGCCATGTTCTGTTGAATTCACGGAGTTCAATCCATCTTCCTTTTGATGAATGGCTAGAAACGGTATAATCTCATCAGTATCCATGTAACTCTCAGCCAGAGTTAGTAGAAGAGAATATGTGTTTATTTTTGTATCATCGCTGCTAATCTATAGAAGTATGGTCATGATACCAGGCCAACCATCGGTTTTAGGCAAGAAAGTAGAGCTCTTCATCATCAAGAGCAAATTTCTCGAGAGGCTTTCCATCCAATTCTCCGTTGAGGCTGTACTCGTGAACCTTTGCGTCTACAAGTTCCTCGGCTTCTTCCTCCCCTCCCTTCCCTCCAACATATACCTTCCAAGTGTTGCCAAGCTCAAGAGAAGCTTTGTCAACGTCACGGCCGAAGAATCTCGCAAACTCAATTTTGCGGTACTGTACAGCAAAAATTTGTTCTCCAGGTGCGACGAAACTTGTCTTCTTGCCAGTTTCTTTGTGTCGGAGGATTCCCGTCCCCACGTTCAAAAAGTCTCCGAATGGTATCACGACTCCGCCTGCTGCAGCAACAAGGGCTGTTGGAACTTCGACTGCTGCTTCGGTCTCCTTGGATTGTGAATTCTCCTCGCTAATGTGCGCATCTACTAATGTTTTGATTCCAACAACTAGGCAGACATCCTGCCTCCTCCTCATTGCACGTTCCATCCATCGCCTGGCAGAAGAAAGCTTGCAGATTATGTGGAAGATCTCTTCCGAGTTCCTCAGCTGACGGGTAACACAAAGAGCGGAGGATATGCCGATTTCTGATAGCTTTTTATCGCTATATGTTGAACGGATCGCAGTCGAGAGAAAGGCGTGAAGGCGTGAGCCTGTCGTTCGATTGAGGATTTGGCTGAAGTCCTCTAGACGTTGGGTAATTACGTCATTATCCGAGAACGAGTTCGCTTCGGGCTGATACGAGTCTTGTGCTGGGTCCTGAGAATACGAGGTAAGATACCCCAGACTGATAGAGTTTAAAGGGAGGAGATGGTTGAGAATCAAAGTTGAATTCGGCATGGTAACTTATGAAGATGAGGTCTGGAGGTGGCATAGCCCCGTGACTGAAATGCACTTGAACGTGGGCGAGCGCACTAACTTAAGACATGACCAATATGACGTGTTTTATCTCTCGTCCGCTCGTGGAACACTCAATAGCGTACCGTGTTCAAGCTGAGATCTATATTTGGTAATTTTAAGGTGTGGCTGGGTTCTGGATCTGCCCAGGCCCAGCCATGCTCCGTTACTGTGGCTACTACCTACAGGTGGCTGCATCCATGACATATCGGCAGCAATTGGCAGCTTCCGTGTAGCTATGTTTTTGAGGTAGTTTTATAGCTTGCAGACGCTCGGAAACCTACAGGTAACTGATGCGTATACTAAGGTACATGGCGAAAAGTATAGCACATGGCCAGGGCTTTACGAGGTGCGGGGCCTAGGGGATTAGCTGCTCACTAGGTACACCGCGTTCGGACGTTATATTACAATGAAAGATTGGATAGAAATCAACCACCCAGACCTACCAATTAAGAAGCAGCGTACTCCTGTATAGCTTCAAAGGATTATACTATACAGCAGGCTTATGATGAAATCACACCAGAATACCCAGACACTTAATAAATACTGTAAGGGAAAGGTGTGAGGCTGTAGTTGATACAAAAGGCGGCCACACAAAGTAGTGCATTAGGTAGTTGATAGACTAACAAAGATACACTGTATTATACCGTCCGAGCTCGGTTTAGTGAGCAGCCAATCCCCGAGGCCCCACACCTCTTAAAGCCCTGGCCATGTGCTGTACTTTTCGCCATGTACCATAGTATCTATATATATATATAAGTACGGCTTTATCAACTATACAGGACTAATACGACACCAGTACCTAGCTGAAGTCTGCCTAGAAATGCCCTGGCGCCATACTAAAGCACAGACATTCTGAACAACCAATCTAGTCTGTATGAACAATCAGTCCTGGTTCCTGTGCCTCACTATTTCCCATATATTATAGCAAACCACCGATGCTCCATGCCTATGTGAAATACAAAACCGACCTACATTTTTCCAGTAAAGAAAAAAGAAGATTATTCGAACCCACTACCAATAACACATTTGGTGTTTTCCAGCAGTCATGGAAAACCTCGAGAGAGTAATTTCGGCACTGGAGCAGGAAATCGCTGCGACTCCTGACGACCACTCCGATTGGCCAGCTATGCTGAGCACCCTTGGAACCATGCGTTTCCACCAGTGCGGTCGTACGCGGAGACTAGAAGACCTGGACGCGGCGATCTCAGCGAGTGAGCTTGCTGTTGTTGCAGAAAACCATCCCAGTCGAGTGGATATGCTGAATAACCTTCGAACCTTGCTTCTTCGCCGATACGAACGAACTCGGACACCAAGCGATCTTGATGGGGCAATATCAACAACAAGGCAAGCTATTGCTATTACTTCGGACGGGGATCCCAGAAGTGTATTCTTTCTGGACACCCTTGCAAGCTCTTTAATGACACGATACAACCAGAGTGGAAATACGGACGATCTCAACGAAGCAATTTCAAGCACGGAAAAAGCTATTGATGCTACCCAAGGGGACCATTCTGATATTGTGGGGTTGCTTTGTAATCTCGGAGGCAGCCTGGTCACTAGATTCGAGTTGACAGGCGATATTGACGACCTCGATGGAGCTGTTTCAAGAGCGGAGATGGCTGTCAATATCGCCGATGGGGATTATCCTGATTGGGCAATCCTGCAGAATACTTTCGGAGCTATCCTCGCCATACGGTACCAACGAACGGGCAACATAGAAGACATTGACAAATCAATATCTTTGGGAGAACAGGCCGTTTCTACCACCTCTGAATTGCATCCAGATCGAGCAGGTTCACTTAAAAACCTTGGGAGCAGTCTAGCTATTCGGTACGAGAAGACGGGCAACATGGAAGACCTCGACGAAGCAATATCGAGAACAAAGCAGGCTGTTGCTGCCATTTCCAGAGGACATCCTATTTGGGCACAAGTACTTAACAGCCTTGGAGATAAACTAACTAGGCGGTATGACCGGGAAGGCAACATATGCGACCTCCGAGAAGCATTATCATACACGGAAAATGCGATGGATGCCACACCTAGATACCAACCCGGTCGGGCACGGCGGCTATCCAACCTTGCGAATATTCTTTCTAAGCTTTACCGGAGGACTGGCAACATAGATGACCTCAACAGAGCAATATCTATAGCAAGGGAAGCGGTTCAGTCTGTCCCTGATGATAACCCTGATCGAGTCTTATGGGAGAATAACCTTGCGAACAATTTGGCACATCGGTATAAGCAAACGGGCAACACAAATGACCTGGACGCGGCAATATCGATGGCAGAGAATGCCGTTTCTCGCACCCCCGAAGAACAACCAGATCGGGGAAAACTCCTAAGCAACTTGGGAGATAGTTTGTTTAGTCGATACAGCCTGAGTAGAGCTGCCAGTTGTCTCAATGCGGCACTACATTCTTTCCAAGGCTCGATGGAGTGTACAAGTTCGGTACCTGTAGTAAGATTGACGGCCGCACGAAAAGCAATCAGAATCCTTCGGCTTCGTCAAGAATGGGAAAAGGCGGCCTCACTGGCCAAACAGGCCGTGGAGCTCATTCCGCTCGTATGCAGCCGCTCTTTGAGTCGTGAAGATCAACAACACGCTACTCTGCAAACGACAGGACTCGCTGCTGATGCCTGTTCCCTCTTTCTCAAGCTCAACAATCCGGAAGAAGCCTTGAGGCAACTGGAGTTTGGACGTGGTCTAATTCTAGGATATCTGATCGACAGTCGAAGCGACTTGTCTGCCTTGCAGAGAGATTGCCCTGATTTGGCTCAAACCTACGATGCCCTCCGCTCTCAGACATCCAAACCTATCGAAAATCGAAGTCCCGCCATTCTACAGCAGATGAATCGAGAACGCAGAGCAGCAACTCAACAGCTGGACGCCTGTCTCGTTCTAATCCGCCAACAGCCAGGCTACGAACGGTTTCTTCTTGAGCCTACGGTAGAAGAACTCAAAAGTTCCGCCGCAGACGGACCAATTGTCGTTGTAAACGTAACAGATCTTGGTTCCTATGCCATCATTGTTTCAAGATTCGACATTAGGGCCATCGAATTACCAGAGTTGATCGCATCCAAGGCCCCGTCACGATTCCAGGATGACCTTGCAAGATACGAGGCAGTCGATGAAAACTATAGCCGTCATGGTAGAGACATGGACAGCGAGATGAGACCATCTAACGAATATGATGTTGAGTTCTTGTCTTGGCTGTGGTCAAGTTGTGTGGGTTTGGTGTTAGCCGAACTCCAGAAGGCGCGGTTGTCGGTGGCTGATGACCTTCCCCGGATCTGGTGGATCGGCACGGGCATTGCCAGCTTACTACCATTCCACGCCGCAGGAAGATGGTACAATGATCCCCTGCAAACCACTCTGGCACAATGCATTCCTTCGTACACCCCGACAATAAAGGCGCTGGCTTACTCCAGGTCATACGCATCGAAAAGTGCTGTGCTTGGTAGTGATGCTTCAATCCTCCTGGTCACAATGCCGGAGACGCCTGGTGAAAGCCCACTTGCTGGAGTAGAAAGAGAGGTATTGGCAATCAAAGATGCCATTGGAGATTTTCTCAAGATTCAAGAACTCAAGCAGCCGACAGCCGAACAGGTGTTAGGCGGTATGAAGAAAGCCAACATCGTCCATTTTGCATGTCACGGGTCGTCGGATGGAGTGGATCCCTCCAACAGCCATCTGCTTCTGCAAAAACAGGAAGGCACCAAAATATCTGTTGAGAAGTTAACCGTATCGAGAATCTCCAGTGAGCAGGATATCAGGCAAGCACAGATTGCTTATCTCTCAGCATGTTCGACTGCGGAAGTTAAGGCCTGGCGCTTTGCTGACGAAGCTCTCCATTTAGCGAGTGCGTTCCAAATAGCCGGTTTTAGACATGTGATAGGATCCCTTTGGTCGGCCGATGACGATGTATGCGCGCGAGTGGCAGGGCTCTTCTACAAGTATCTTGCGCAGCACGGCAATACTGGAGATCCTAACCGGGTAGTTGCAGAGGCCTTGCGCAACGCTGTATTGCAGGTTCGATCGAGCTTTGGTGACAATCCAACTGTATGGGCGCCATATATTCACATAGGTATATAGGCCATCTAAAAATAAACTTTCATGTCATAGATATATGAGACAAATGGGTATATGGGTTTCGAAACTTTTCCTAAGTGAGACATGAAGGGAATACCAAACAAGACCCAAGTGCCAATCATCGTTTCTATTCTACGATAGCTTTCTGTGGCAACCATACAAAATAAGTAATACACTGCAAGACCTAAGCTCAGAGAACCGTTTCCGGGAATGAACAATTGTCGGAAGCAATTTGTGGAAAACAGCGACCGTAGTAACAGACAAAATACTGTTGTCAAATGGGATCTGAGGAACCACAGATGGCTAATCTATCGTAAGAATAGTGGCGCAATGAGACGTTAGATCAAAGCTGCGTAAGATGTTAGCTGGGTGGTGATTTGGTGATGTCAGGTTAGATACTCGGATTTAAACTTTTTCTGCTAATCATATCGCCTCCCGATCAAGCAGTTGGGGGTTTACGAGTAAGTTGAGGTCATTGAAATGACTTTGAGGAGTATCAAGTGTTAGTCAAAGACAAAAAGTGAGAGAAATTACAATCGATCATCCCACGAGGGGGAAGAACTCTGTGATCTCCAAGTCAGCCGAGTCTAACTAACTTCCAGGGATAAATTGAACATGTCTTGCATGATTACCCGTTTCATTGTACCAGTTCTCTCATCGGCGAATCATGCTTCGTCACGGAAGAAACTGCAAACAAAGATTGCACGTGACACTCACCTTCACACAGCACACCAACAAACGGTAGGCGAGAAAAAAGTCAAAGCTTTCTCGGCCCGGGCGCCTGAACGTATTTCCGTGCCGGGTGTCGGTGCCTATAAAGCAGGCACACCCCGCCCTCTACTTCACTTTCCTCAACAGCCCACCGCAGCAGGCGCTGCGTGATTGATACCACGGGCGATTGTACCTAGTCCCCTTACCTCCCCCCTCCCAACGCTACGATCGTCCGCCGGCTTTTCAAGTCACGTCCTTGCACACAGGATATCGGTTCAGTAGAAACGCAGTATAGCAAGTATGGATGTCACTCCATTACTGCTGGTTCGTGTCATCAGCTTGTTAGGTCTCTGACCTACAGCAGATGGATGCTGTTGGTTCGACTCCAACCCTCTGTTCCACTGTCCCGTCACCCCAGGCCTGCTTCCATCCTCTCAGGCAGTCTGATGAGCAGTGTTTGTGGTGAAAGATTGCCTGCGATAAGAGCTACTCCTCGTGAGCGGACTCTGACAGACCGCAAGGTCCATGGCACATTGTGTTGCAGGCACGCGTGGTATCGGCCAGCAGAGTTTCTGCTGGCAAGATCACTCCTGGGGTTTCAAATGCCTTCACTGTTACCCGTGTAATCGGGCTGGGGATATTAATCGGGATCGGGATATTAACTGGATCGATTGGAATGGGCTTGCTCAGACCTTTCACAAGGGCTTCGGCTCTTGACCAAACTCAGCTGTACTTTGTACGCTGGGTAATTTTTTTTACACCACAATGGGACTTGCTCCCGCAAACTTATTTTTTCATTGAGATTCTTGTCACTTGACGGAACTTGAGGAAGACAAGAATTGGTTGTCGCGTCTTTTGCTGCTATTGTTGTTATTGTTCTGCTGGGTGCGTTTGTGTGCGTGACGTCACCCCAGTCACTGGGAAACGTCCATGCAACGAACGTCCCAGCACCCACAAATATATGAGCTTATGAAGAAAACCACTTTACTATTGAGGTGGAGTAGTCACTATACAGCCAGTGGGCATCCCGCCACTTTGACATGCAGCTCAAGTGGAACGACTGCGCAACCCGGCAGACCAATGCGTTAGCTTCACAGGTGTAGGTCGGGCGTTCACTTATACCCCACATTCTAGACGCCTGTAATATGTAATATTCGTCCTATTGCCGCATCAAATTCCATGTTTGCCTACTTCAACCCTCCAGCCCGGCTTTTTTACATCCTTCTTTTGCGGGCATCTCCATTGTGATTCCTAGTGAAAGCTCCGTAATCTATAGTACTCTGGGAATTCCTACCACATCTAGAGCTGACAGATGAACATTTCCGTTTTGGGTCCTTATCAAGTCCAATGAAGAGTTGGTGATGAAGATATTACAGCTAAAACAAACTGCTATATACTCGAGCCACATACCTGCATTCCTAGGACCGTTCTTTTCTTATTATTAATTTGATAGGAGCCTTGAATTCATCTTGACCCAAAGGAAAAGGTTTAAGCAAAGTAACAAAGACTTTCACCAAAATGTGGTTCTCATTCTCTCATCGCCGTTCATGCTGCAGGATAAGTTGCACAACAGGCACGGTACACCATTATCACCAACCACGACACAGTGCAGCCCTCTGGTCATATTGTCGTTGCGAAACAGTTATGCAATGAAGAGCGTCTTTGCACTCATTGGAAAAGATCTCCCGTTCGAGCTTCAATTGTGCTATAATCAACTATATCTTCGACAGCATTGCACCACTATGAGCATTTCTCCATCCATTGCTGCAATTTGTCAATTTAGCTTAGAGGAAGTTTGCACACGCGCCTGACGTGAGAGGAGTCGCCAATAGAAGAAAAAGAAGAAAAAATCCTATTACGGCGTTGGGGGGATGAAAGAAGGAGAGTCAGCACCATCTAAAGGGGAAAGGAAGAAAGCCCGAGAAAGCAGAGAGCGAATGAGCATTATGTAACTTCAAAAAAAGAAAGAAACTATGCTTGAATTACTCTAGAGAATAAGTGTTGCCGATGAATACAATAGGTTCCAAAACCTCCAAATCCCTTTCCTTTCAAAGGTCAGATGAAAAACCAACTTCCGCGCCCGTTCCCAAGGGCATCATTCCTTATATCTCTTCTTCTTCCTCTTCCGTTCCTCCCTCTAAATCCTTCACTCTCGCCTCCTTCCTCTCTCATCCTTCGAAATCCATTTGGAGTATCAGACTTGTCTGTCTCCTTTTTCCGTTCCCTATCTACCCTTCTCCCCTCATTAACTCGGCGTTGATTCTCCACCACCACAGTCAGAAACAAGCGCAACATACATAATAGAAACCGTATTCAGAACTACCTTTTCGCAGCCCAGCCTTTCCGCGGAGGTATTCCTCGCCACGACGCCCATCCTCGCTCTCGTCTCGAGTTGATGTTGAGTAGTTGGCGGGTGGTCGAAGGTGGTGATGTCGGAGAGGTGCTCCCAGAGAGCAACAACCGCGTCGCAGAGCTTGAAGAGCGCGCTCGAATGATAGCAACGACACGAGAGGAATGCTGAAGAATAGTGACGAATGCTGCGACGATCCCGCACCTGACTACGTACCTGGAATGAGAGATGTACGCTCGTGTTCTGACATCAGGCACACCGCCAATCGTAGGCAAGCTGTCGAGTGACAGAATCTAAAAGTACAATCGGTGTAGCGCAGCGAGTCAGCCATCCAGGCCAAATAATCCGGGAAGCAACCATCTGGAAGTCACTCCGCTTCGTTCCCTACACTCCCCAGCAGACGACGACACTTCAAAAGAACAAGCCTGACGATGAATCAAAGTCACGGCGCCAAAAGCCTCAGACAAATAAATAGTCAAACCCAATCAGTCCCAGGCCAAAGTTGGACACCTATCAACCTCACCTCGACCAATTCAAGTCCCTCCACAGATAGATAGATAGATAGCCGTGCAAGATATACGAAATCCGGCCCATCATCCCGTCATCAAAGTCGTAAAAAGAAATCCATCCATCCACCCACCTCCTCTTCTCCCCAAACACTCCACATCCCAACACCCCCTTACGACTCCCCACTGCTCAACTCCTGCAACATCTCCCTCGTCGCACTCAAACTCCCCGAATCGCCATAAATCGCCGCAATAAGACTGGAATCGATGCCCGGAAACTCCCTCTGCAGGATAGCTTGATTTTGCTAACAACCAACCACACCATTAGCAAAGCACTCATTTGACAACAAACCCCCCCCCCCTCAAAAAGAACCACCATCGGCATGTCAGGAATCCGGCGTTTCCAGAACGCAGAGCAAAGCCAAAACGGAACCAAAAAAAGGAAAAAGAAAAAATCCGAACATACTTCAACCTCCGTCTGCGGCCGGCTCATCTCATAGCTCTGCATGACCTCGACCTGATGACTGTGGTCCTGGCCGTGCGGAAGCGCCTGTTCGGTCCCCGTCCGACGCGGCGGCAGCGTCGGATTCGGCGCCCCTTGTGCTCCGACGTTCCCGCCTCCTTGTACACCTCCTCCTGCCGCACCACCTCCGGAAACACCTCCGGGCTGCTGGGCCTGCTGCTGGAAGCCGGGGTTCTCCGGATGCGCTTGCTGCGCGTGTTGGTTGTAGTAATTGTCCGAGGACATGGTGGATGGGGGAAGAACAGAAAGACAAGATGGGGCGAGGAGGGGCGGGAGTGGGGATATGGGGTGTGATTTAGGTGTGCAGAGGCGATTGCTTGCGTATATAGTGTGGCGTTGGCGTTGGATTGGGTGAATGAGAGGCTGTGAGATGTCGTCGGGTGATGACGTATGCGTCTACGGCCGCAGCGGTTCCGCTGGGTGGTGACTGGGAGCGGGCTGGCTAGCGGTGCGTGCTCCGAATGAATTGGAACTGTTGGAGTCGTAAACACACTGAACGACGCAGAACATCAATACGAATCATGGCCATTGCAGTGTTTGTCAAGACCAAAAGGAACAGAGAGCATCTGTCCCGGTCCATCCGTATTCCTATCTTGAATAGTCTGTGGAAGACCATCAGGCGTCATAGCTGGATGTGCGCCCTGAGTACAATACACTATGACTGACTCCATCTTCCCGTCTGCTTGCTTACTCGTCGTCACCAAGCCATGTACACATAGCCTCCGAAATTGCCACTACCGCGATTACCAAGATATCAATCTCAGGGAAAAGTAACAAAACACCAGCCCATGCGCACCGTGAGTCTCGCGGGACATGTAACGTTATACCAACGCTGACCAATTTCCACTCCTTACCGAGTATGCATGTATGCTTTCCACCAAGTACCGGAAAGAACCATTCCCGAATTTTTTGGATGCAAAACGAAATCCCTTTCCATGCCATGTCACATCGACCAACCCAAATAACAACCCTGAATAGGTAGGTGAGTAGGTATGGTAGTAGAGGATTGAACATAGAAAAGAGATCAAATGAGTGTGATTGGACACAGAGGTCAACTTCCAGCAGCGAAAGTTGAAAAGACGAATGAAAAGAGAACCGAGGAGACGGGAGCGAGATCTCCAAGTGTTAAAAAGGTCATTAAAACGATCCGCTATCATAACAAAACATCGTCTTGCTGAAGCCCTTGGAAAACAACACCAAGGCATAACAAGCCATCATCATCCGTGCGATATAGAATGTTACAGAATCAGCCAGCACCAGATACTTCCTCGAGAGATGTAGTGGTGGGTGGCGCAAAAACACATGCGGAAACAGGGGTTCGTGCAAAGGAAATTCGTGAAGTGGCTGCCTGGTCCGGGAAAAATCACGACCAGTCTGCTGTGGGCAAAACGCCAACCGTACAAGTCTATGGGTCGTAAATCCGTGTGTATGGGAAGGGGTATCTGATTTTTTTCTCGGCTATTCGCAGCCTTTTCGGTCCAGTACGGTACAAAAGTTCGAATGGGAAGAATCCTAATGGGTGTGCCAATCCAGAAATGGAAGGGCCCTGCGGTCGAATCGTCCTAATGGCGTTGATGATACAAGTGTTGAAAATAAGCCCTTCTTTCTATGCCTCTCTTCTTCGAGGGCTTTCAGTCTCTTCTTCTCGGTATCCGGGTCGTAGAAGTAGGTCGCAGTGACGGGTACCTTGCGCTCGGCCGTACTCAACGGAAGCTGGTATTTGAAGGAACCTCGCACGATGAGTTCGAATGGATACTGCATGACCTCTTCCCATCGTTCCGTTCCGCCGGCCTCGGTTTTGTTCCCGGGCTGCAGGAGGCGTATCTCACCCGTGGATTCGACTCGGCGACGATTGAAGAAGGTTCCATCAAAGTTGAGGGGAGCGTCAAAATGGAAGATTCGGCCCAGTGACATGATGTGTGGCTCGCCATCCTCAATCGGGTCTGTGCCATGATCGACACCATCGCGGGCAACCACCGTCTCCTCGTCCGCTTTGATGGGCAACCAACCTTCTTCGTTGTCCGATTCGCCACTGCCATGCTCTCGCCACCACTTGTCAGACCCAACGTGCTTGCTCTTGGCAAATACAATTACATCCATGTCGGCGACCACGATGCCTACAATATTGGGGTTCATCGCGTCGACGACGAGGTCCAGTATGATTTCATCCTGACTGGCAACGACGTTCCTGATTTCGCGAACCTCGAGCTGAGTGAGCGGTTTCGTGGTTGCGAAGACGAGGCCGACGACGCAAAAAAGCAAGACCAGTAGCAGGACGGCACAAACCAGGCAACCGGCGAATTTGCGGCACCAGCCCCCGCTCCGGCGGTGTCGATGTTCGCGTTGGCGTAATATGGCGCTATTTCGGCGGCGCGGCGTCCGCACACGAGGGCTGCGTGATGCGAGCAATGGCGTTTGTTCGTCGTCAGCCGCGTTCTCGGTGTCGATATCATACGAGGAATATTCCCCTTGCTTTTTTGTGCCGTTGCCATTCAAGCTCCCGTTCCCGAGGCTGAATGTGTGGAAGCGTGGGCTGTTTGGCTGCGAAGGCTGGCGTGACGAAGGTCCACGCGCGCGCGAAGACTGCGGCATGGACGAGTCGCTATCGGCCATGATGGAACCAAGCCCACCTCGTCCTTGGCCGTGCCGTCCAATGTGATGGTGGCCGCTGATCCTGCCCGACCCAACGCGAATGGTTCCTTCCCGGTCACCCTCACCGTCTACGTTTGTGTTGCTGTACGGGTTGATGAACTTCATGCTGCTTTTCTTGTTCGGATTCTTTTGCTGTGTTTCGCGCAGTGCCAGTCGGTCGTGGAGGCTCTGTATCGAGGTCATGCTGGGCGTGCGTGAGTGGTGGTGCTGGCGACTGCGGTGCGGCTGGTCGGGCGGGTTCGATTCGTAGATGAAGGTGGCATCGGAGTCGGACGAGTCGGCTTCATCGACCGCGTTGGCCACCTTTTGCTCAAACACGTCGGCTTTGGAGGAAGCTTTGCGGATGGTCGGATTAGTGCCTGAATAAAGATAGTACGAGGAGGTTTGGGAAAGGAGAGAGAGTCTTCGCGACAGCTCCGGGCTCGAAGGCGATAGCGTCCCCATGAAACGTTCATCGTCATACGAGCGCCGAGTTGGACTAGCGAGCGGAGTAGCCGTTGACGCGCGCGATACATGCGCCGGCCTTGAGGGATGGTGGTGATGATGTGAAATGGCTGGCGACCTACAATTGATTGACGGAGCTTTCCGCTTTGCCGGCTTCCTCTCCTTCTTCGGCCGTATCGTCTCATTGCTGGGCTTCAGGCGGAGACTTCCATCGACGCGTCCTGACGCGGATCGATCTGGGTTTCCCAGTGTCGCCTGTGCCACAGAGGGCACCGTCTCCGTCTCGACCGTCATGTTCCGCAGCGGCGGTTCGTTGCGTGACCTGATGTTGTGGAGGGAGGCAAGCGACGGCTTGTTAGACAGTGGCAGCCGCTGCGTCGAGGCCGAGCGGATTTCCTGCATCTTGCCTTTGCTATTCTTGGAGCCGTTGTCGCTGCCGCTCTCGAAATGCCTCGATGATCGTGCGCTGAGGTCTTCGGAGATCTTCGACAACGTCAGGTCATTGCGCAGCTCGTCGATGGCTCTGGGACCGGTCGGTGTCGATGACAAGCTGAGAGGTTGGGTTAGCATGACGTGCGACACGAGGCTTTTCTCACGACATGCAGTCTAGCCGGGTGGGGCGTGCGGGGAACACGTACCTTCCAGCCTCATCCTCATCGACGCTGGGGGTGGTGGGTTGGCTGGATTCCTGTACCGTTTCGAGCTTGGGAGCAATGCCGCTGGCTCCGCGCGAGGATGCTTTCATGCTCAAGAGTGGTTCGTCGTTCTCGCTATTCACGCTCTCATCCTTGATGGGGATGCGAGATGCGGGCGACGGCGATGAGTTCTGCACCACGATAGCAGGCGCAGGCGCAGGAGCGGGCTCTGGCTTCTTCTGCTGCTGCTGCTGCTGCTGCTGCTGCTGGGTGCGCAGCGAGTTTCTCCGCGAGCGAGAGCGGGCGTCGGCGGAAGGCGGAGGCGACTTCGTACGCGGCGAGGGGGGCCAATGGGGCGTGGTCTCCCCAGAATTGGACCCTGACGCGGTTTTCGAGAGCGTTGGTCGTGATGTGCGCGCAGAGTCCTGGGTCGCTGCCGGTGGCAGCGAGGGTATGTTGGTAGACGAGAGGGCTCGCTGGATGGCCGCGGCAGAGGGTACTGTGGTGCTCGGTCCTGACAGACTGGGGCCTCGATTAGGGCTGGTGTCGTTGCTGCTCTTGCGCGACATGCGGCCAGCCTTGGGCAAGACACCTGACGGGCCTGCTGCGGTCCCCATGGCAGCTGTCTTGGTGCGCTTCGGCGGGCGAGCCGGCGATGAGTCGCGCGAAGACAGCGGCGAGTTGGCCTGCGAAGGCGAGCCCGACACGTTCAGCGCACGCGCGCCGTTGAGCGTCTGGTTCCGCACCCTGCTCGACGAGGCGGTCGTGGGCGTGGGCGTCTGCGTGGGCGTCTGCGTGGGCGTGGTGCTGGCGCTCGACGTGGGCTCCACAGACTCGGGGACGCCCGCGATGGAGGTGTAGGAATCGTCGGTCGGATCGGTCATAATGGAAGTGGTGGACAGGTGAAGTGGCGTGGGGGTCTGGGCATGCTGGGAGCTCTTCACAGGCTGGCTGGTGAGGATCGCGGCCGTTGGTTGTCGTGGAGAGAGAGAGATGGGAAGCGTGGACAGCACTGAGGCCCGAGATGCACACAACCGAACAGGAGCGGTCAGAACGGCGAGGTCAAATTACGGTGCAGGCAGAGCACCCTGGCCTTGACGCGGCGCCCCCTCAGTGGCCTGCAGCGTCGCAGCAGAGACGGTGGCGCGAGGCAGGCGGGGAGGGAACGGGTGTGTGGGTGTGTGGGTGTGTGGATGTGTGTGTGCAGAGGGAGGCTTCTCTGTTCACCTGTTCACCTGTTCCCCTGTTCACATTGACCTTGACCTTGACTTTGACTTTGACTGGCACTGGTGACGAAATGGGCGTCTTGGCCGGCAGAACAGCCACAGGAATCCTCCTGCAGCGCCAGCACAGCACAAACAGCCAAACAGCAGGAACCTCGCCATTCACGCTGCGAATCACCAGCCCGTGTGACCGTCAGCTGAGCGGGTAATCACATTCACCATCCGCTGCTGGCACCTGCTCCCTCTCCCTCTGCCGCGCTGTCTTGGGGTGGGAAGACGCCCGATACGGCTGCGTCGCTGCAAAGCATTCCCGCTTTTGATAGGGCTGCGCGCTGCTCATGCGCTCGTCCGGTGCGCACAGCAACCTGCATGGCCCGCAGGAGAAACATCCACGACCGACGACTGCGAGCCTGACACGTGCCGTCCCATGCTCTCCAGGACTCCCACGCCAAGCCCAAAAGCACCATGATGCCAGATGGTTCCTGGAGAGACGGGCCTCGTCCGGGCCGTGCCACAAAGGCCAGCGTCAGCCCGGCACTTCCGCTCACCTGCGGCCGGCTGGTCCGTATGTACATGCCGAAACGGATGCGACTCCAAGATCAGCTCGTGCGACCATCCACGGCTGGTGAGAACTCGAAAACACACCTCAGACTCCGCTGTCTTTCGACGTGTGTTGCGTGGGGATACGACGTGGAACCCCGGCATTGGACAGCGACCGAACCGGAACCCACACGGAAATCCACCGCTTTCTGTTCGACTCCAAGCGCGTATCGTGTCTCTGCCCTGTCTTGGTGACTCGTGTTCGCTGCGCAATCTACCTGTAGTTCCGCTCGCTACCCTTGCCGCCACGGGATTTGTGATTTTTCATGTGTGGATGCAATCTCAGAGCAAGCAAAAAGGCATCCAAACACAAGTCCCACAACAGCCTGTCCATCACCACCGATGCCGACATACGGTCATCTGTCAGCTTTGCCGCGCTGACGTTATCGTGAAACGGCCATACGCTACGTGTCCAATCTGAAAGCAGCCCCCCCCCTTAGATTCCCTCGTCATAAACCGTCTTCACAATCTCCCTGTGTCTCGCCGACCAATTCCTCGCCACATACGCCTCAGCCGGAAAGATCCTGAAATTCTCCGTCGCGGCCGGTTCGTCCATGTCATACCCTCTGCCATTGAACTGTGTCCGCAAATCCACCGGGGGATCCAGAAACTCGGCGGGCAACCACTCTGGCAGCTTCTTCCTCAGCGCAGCTGTCCAGTTCATGGTTTGCACTCGGAAATTCACCATGCTAGCCTGGAAGGATAGAGTCTCGAGGATGACGTGGACGCTCGCCATAGGGCGCGTCCGACAAAAGTCGATCAGGGGCATCATCTGGGCCATTTCCCAGCCTTCCATGGAAACAGCATGGCCAGGAACCCTCACCACTTCTTGATCCACAATCCGGGCGATCTGTGCTTTGGATACGCGCGAGAGCATGGAGAGGAAGAGCACACTTGCTCGCATGTCATGGGTGTCGTCGTGGGTGAGCCCCGAGTTCTTGGGAAAGCGCAGCGTGTTCCCTTTCAGACCCATTCCACGCGTCTCGCTGTAGAGCTCTCGGCAGACGTACTTGAGTTGGTTGACTTCTTTCGCTTCTTGACCCGCGTAGAGGCGGAAGACGATCGTGGCATCCATCTTTTCCCCTCGTACGTCCACGGTGCCGTCGTAGAGGACGTAGTCGTAGATTTGGTATCGAAGCTCCACAGGTAAGCGGAGAAGTCGCGCGCCCCAGTTGCATTGTGTGGCCCCCGTGCGCTTACACGCTGTACGGAGGATCGTTGAGAGGCTCGTACCCATTTTGGAACTCTTGCAATATGACAAATACTTGGCATTTGCGTGTCTGATTCGAGGTTTGGGGTTGCTCTGCACGAAGTCGAGGAAGTTGTCTTGAGGGAAAGAGAATTTCAGGTGCGGGCATCGTCAAGGCTATTAACGTGGAGCGGCGCCTTTTGTTTCCAGTGGTCCTCTTGACTTGGAGCCATCTCAACCATACCAACCCCGAGGTTCCCGTAGTAATCAGTCAACTCTTGAGTGTGTGGAGCTCTTCCGCCCGTTTGGGTCCACCCAATCTTGTAGTCGAATATACAGCATCAGCATGTGATATTACAAAACCACCGCACTTCACTGCTGGTGCTCCGATTGCTGGGCTTTGCATCTATGGATAGGGTTTAGTGGCATCACATGACTACGCGTCACTCATGGGCTTGGCATATCGAAGCCCACAACAAAAGCTCCCCCTCATTTGGGGTTTGAAAAAACTACTCTATACCTCACGAAGAATTTACCCGACCGAACACGTCTGCGAATTGCTTTCCGACCCCGCCATACACATCTTCGAGCGCTCTTCGAAAATGGCCCCGCCATCAATCGATAAAGTCAAGGCGGCCGCACAGCACAACGAGAACTCGCGACTTCTCACCCTCCCCGGCGAACTGCGCAACCGAATCTACGAGCACGCCTTCACGGTCGGCGAGGTTGAAGTCATCGGAGAAGAAGAAGAAGGTTATTTCGATTTCCGCCTGCTACAAGACCTGGAGCTCGACCCACTGGAGGATATCTGGGTGATCGGCCCGAAGCTCAACCAACTGAAGTATGTCTGCCACCAAACGTACTCGGAGACACGAAACTTCGGACTCGGATTGAACACGTTACGCTTCACGTCCGCAGGAGAAGCCACGCGCTTCCTCCAGATCCTTAAGCCTCACCAGCATGCTCTCATATCGCGTATCAACATCCAAGAATAACTTCGATTATATTCCGGCTCCTACACACGCCGCCAAGTTGTCCGACTTCTGTCGCGCAAACCCCCAAACTACCGTGGCCATCTTTCGCGAAAGAAGTACCCGGAACTCCTGCTTAATGTATAAGTCCACAGTCCAGTTCGTTATCAGTCTTACTTTTCGGAAGGAGTTCGTAAAGCACTTGCAATTTACCGACTCTTTCGACTCGCCTGCTGCCTATCAACTTTACAGGATGCAGGCTCAGCAGTGGGAAGGGTATGAGACATCTGCTCCTGCTCTACCGAGTAACTTCAAGGTGTTCCCGTGCATTCGATCCGGTATGGAGCGATATGAGGCAAGGGAAGGGCATGTGGACTTCGACGACGAATCGGAGCAATTGTTCGAAGCGTGGTGGCAAAACGGGATTTGATGGGCGACAAGGCTACGTGCACCGAATTCCGCGTCAAGCCGCAAGGGTACACGGCATGCATCTGAATCGGGGATCTTTTTTTTCCACAAGCATGGTTGAAAGAATTTGGTATGTTCTGGGACGGAGGACGCGTACCTGCTAGATGAGCTTGGATGACTTCTCTGGAAATTAAAACAATTACACCTTCGATCCAGACTTTAATCTCGATAGTTTCCTGTACTTGATATAATACCAGGATCCACTGTGACCTTTTTTCCCACAATACATGCGTGGCAATAGCTTCCTCCCTAGCAACACCCTTCAACTGATGCGGATACCAAACACTTGAGCCCGCCATAACGCCCAACATCAGTGCGCCATCAAGCATATACAAAGGCCCTTTATTCACTAACATGCACCCCTCTTCTCCCATAGTATATTCAATCAGCGGGAAAGGATTCCTCACCAATAAAGATATTTGCTGCGGAGAATGGTGGGTCTTCCACATCGGCAGCGGAATGGTTTTCGAGACTGGGAGTGAGCTAGGAGGGGGACATGTGGTTTACATCTCCGAGAATAACGAGGACCGTAATCGATTTAGATCTTATGCTGATGCCACTGTCTAACCTGCTCATTCCAATCACTAAGCCTACCCTCCAACATCAACCATGATGCTCTCCAATCTGCAGAAACCAGATCGTCAAGCGAAGAAAGACATGCTTACAGGTTTCTTCCATAGAGAGAGGTAAATCCGCCTCTCGCGTCTCGAAGGCTGGGCTGTTCCATCCATCCACGGAATCATCGCACCATTTCATCCTCCAGATCACCCAAATATTCTGGCCACACCTTTTTCCACGGATCCCAACGATCCTCTTTCAGGAAGAAAACCTTGGTGTCCGCGCCAGTCGCCTTCCTCCACGCTCCCGTCATCTCATCGTCTGGCCTCCAATCACCCACGCGCCAATACAACCGATCCCCATTGATGAATTTCTCATCTGCGGGTATCTTGACAGCCCCATTGTGGCTTCTCGGTGTACCGCTCTTCAGGAACCATACCTCCAGGTGCCGATCCATATCCTCGTGGTTCCAGTGCACTATCCCTTCCTCCCCTCTCGTGTTTTTATGCCGCAGGAGGAAGCGACGGAGATGAGGTGAGGTCTTGACGAACCGAGCTGCATCCAGAAGTAGTGTCGAAACGACTTCGTGGTTGGGAAGGGTGCGGTAGAAGTTGTTGTCGGTAAAGCCTTGTCGTATAGGCCCTTCCTCATCAGGTACATTGTCCGATTCTTCCATGTCGGAATCATCTTCATAGATTTCAACTACCTCTATATCTTCGTCGTCGTCCTCGTCTTGGTCTTCAAGCCCCCCTTCTCCGGCACTAGCCTTCTCCCGAGCAATCTTCCCGAGAAGCTCATCGTCTTGCACGAAGAACCATCTGCCGTCTGCCGTCTCTGTCGCAAAGTCAAGTTGGAAGTCAGATAGTACAGGAAAAGCCGGCAGACCAGAGAAAATGGTCGGTGTAATGACGAGGGGGCCAGTAAGTCGGAGTGCTTTGAGGGTGGAAATGGTTCCCAAGTGGTGAAGTATTTGGACATATGGGTCACTGAGTGGATCATCATCCAACAACAGATTGCCAGGTGTGCGATCTTCATTCTGGATCATATCGATAGAAATCTTCATGTTGAGTTCTTCCAATCCGGACATCTTGGCGTTGCAAATAGCATCACCCAGCTCTGTAGGAACTCAATAACTCCCCATCAAAACCATGATGCAAAACTCACCTTTCCTCTGCAGTCCCCTCTCACGTGCACCCGCTTCGACCGAATCCCATAATCCCACATCAGCTTTTCGAACATTCGGGAACTTTTCGACGATTTCGAAGACAGCCGATCGTCGCAGACCGGACATCTTAGCCGAAGCATCGAAGATGAACGTCCCCACTTGCGGTAAAGGCGAAACTGAATCCGATAATTCCAGATCGAAGGGATCATGGTTCTCGTATACATCTGTCCAAAACCGTAGCGTCAACGAAGGCAGATCATTCACCCTGCCAGCGACATCTGCGAGGATGGCGAAAAGTCGCGCAACGGCTTCAGAAAAGGCATCAGTGTCGCTTTGAGGGGTTTCCTCGTCACATGTCCCAGAACGTTTACGCCCAAAGTCGACGTCGAGTCTAACGAGTTGACGTGCGCGACACACGTTATCGCCCGCAAAGAGCGCTTCAAAATGGTCGAACCCATTCTTCTGGATCTTCAGCTCATGGAATGTTTGCTGCTCGATGGCGCCTTGCCACGCTCTTGAAATGGTAGCGTAGGTGCTGAGTTTGTGCGAGCTCGCATTGTCGCCAGCAAGCCATTTCGCAATTTCTGAGAGTATCTCGGGTGGCAGACTGTCCATTTTCGGCAGGTCCGGTGGGATTGTGGGAGTTCGATGAGGTGAGTGAACGATGCGTGAAGGTTTGCGGGGGATCGCTGTGCCTGAGGCTCAGCCTATCGTTTGGTACCTAAAATAGCTCCTTACGCCAAGGCCTTCGGCATGCGACTCCTTGTCATCGTCCGTCTTACAGGAACATATCAATACAGTTTTAGAGCAACCTCGTATAAGAGAGCGGTGAACGACTCCTTTCATTTCTGAAATGCATAGTGGTGCTAAAATATCCAGAGTTATGTTTGGTTGACATGGAAGTGAATCCTATCGCGTAATTCAGACCTTCACTCGTACGAGAGGTCCGCAACTGGTCTCTCTCACAGCCATCTACACCTAAAATCAGGAAGCCGCAATTTATACTGTCCCATACCATATCGCCTGAATTTGTGCAGGTGGATGAAGAGAAGTCGAGGCATCAATCGTAAAACGAACAATCTATTGTGAAAACAATATAGGAGTCCGCTATGCAGCAAGACCAGGTATCATAAAAATCTTCTCCAAATCACCAAGCCAAACAGTATCAAAGCAATCAAACTCTTCCCTAAACCGGACTCTTCCAAGTTCCCTTGTTGTTATACGCCTTGATAACATTATCGATGCGTTTGCTCATCTTTGCCTTGTCGTCCTCTTCGCCGCAAAGAGGACCCCTCGTGCTTCCAGAACCTCTCTTCTCAGCATTGAGCACACTTCGCTTAGTGACCTTTGCACTCTTCAGCCTAGGCACCAACTTATCCATAGTTGTTTCCAGGTCCGAAATAACCCTAGTATACTTCTTCTTGATGTATGCGTCCCACTGGGTTTTCAAAGAACCCGAGGTCATTTTTGCATAGGCAAGCTGCTTGTTCGGATCAGATGGGTCGGGATACTTCGCCGTGGCGAGCGGGCCGCTCTCAAGGTACTCGAATGCGGCGCCGATGCGGTCGATCTGGGCAGTGAGGATGGTTTGGATGGCTGGGTACGTGTGGTACTTGTACACGCCGATAATATCGCGCAGGGTGACGACGGCTTCGCAGAGACCTTGGTTCTTGTCCGAGGTTGTGAGTTTGTTGCTTTCGATCTTCTTGCGCTTGTTGGTCTTCGGATCGGTTGTGTAGGTTACCGACTTGGTCCAGTATTGGCCTCCAAGCCACTTGCTCATTTTCTTTTCGTTGACGAGTTCACTCTTGGATGCCCCCCCGGTGGGTTCACTCCACAGCTGTATGTATGTTTAGCATCGCGAAGATCTTTGTGCTGGAGAGCAAACGGGAGACTTACCAGCATCTTGCGACCGTTGACATCGTCGTGCAGGTTGACGAATTCGTACGCGAATTTGTTCGCAATACCATTCTTGCTGTTACCCGGGTATTGGTGAGCGATCCAGTCAATTGCCCGTTCCGTACCAACAACTTTCTCATCCTTGCCGTTGACTTTCAGAGAGGTATCGATGGCCACTGAGGCTTGGAAGTACTTCGCCACGTGTTCGCAGCGATCCTTATTCTCTCGTATGAAGTCCAACAAGACTTGCCACTCCAGGATGTGCTCAACAGATACAGCTTTGTTCGAGCCTCCACGGGATTGGAAGTCACTCAGAAGTTTAAGCTCGTAGTAGCTCTCCTGATCCGGCTCGTCGTACGGCTTGAAATCGTACACTTTCTTAGTGCCGCTCGATTCCATATCTTTATTGCTAGGCCAGGCGTACGGGCCAAATGCGAGCGGATTGACACCCTGAAGTTTGAAGTCTTTGCAAAGATCCGTGACGTCTTTGTCCGTCCCTCGCACATGAAGTCGATGGGCTGTTGCGTTGACCTCTGAATCGATGCTGCCAAGGACCTCTCGTTTCGCGGCAGGCCCGTAATTTTCAAGCCATGGGGTGAACCAGGCACAGTCATCACATTCCTTCGTCTTTGGGGTCGTTGGAGTTACGGGAGCACGTTTGGTGATGTAAAGCTAAATTTCAGAATCATCAGTCTGGGTCACCTTTACTCGGGAGTACTCATGACAAAGTTAGGAAATGTTCAAACGTACAGTATCCTCGCCCTCCCGCTCTTCGAGATGAACGAGCTCGTAGTCCTGATAGGCATCCGACAACCCTCCCGGTAAAACATCGCGAATACTGAGGCTACCGCCTTGGAAAGAACCTCCCGCACTCTGGGCGGCAGCGTAGCCATACGGTAAAAGATTGGCGGAAAGAAGAAACAAAATGAGTGACGATGCCATGATGGACAACAAACAGAGAAAGACCAAAACTCAAATGGTAAGGGACAAAATTGCAATATCACCTCCACCCATTTCCGAGCATCTGCACCATATATACCAGCCTGACCACTTCTCTGCAGCCCAGTGATGTGACCCTGGCCGATTGAGATACCCCTGCCCCGTTCCTCCACTCCGGGCCAATTTTGCGCGATACGCATCAGCTGCTGTGCGTCCATCGGACATGTAACAGGGCACCGCGAAGTATCTTGCTGACCACGTCCCGGACAAAAGATTAGTCAGATCGTAATCAACGCGAGATGGTATTGGTGGGTGGTAAAGTCGGGGCTGGGCGTAATAGTGATCCCAAGCGAACACGAGGAACATGGCTGACCAAACTCCGTTCGGTCGTGGGGGCTGAAGCTAGTCAGACAATCCCACCGGTAGATGAAGATGTCTAATAGTCGATGCCGTCCAATAATTCGATTGATAATCTGCTCAGCTCACCACGTGAGTACCACCCGAGATGAATTCCCCTGGTTGTAACGGTGAGATGGATCCTAACACTCATTTCCTTTTCGTATAACTTCAAGTTATCGCCCAATGGGGGAAAGGAGTACCAGGTACATGCTTATGGTGGTCAAGAGTTGTGTCGTATCCGGCGGACTTGAGCCTCCTTCAACGTGCGTTGATGATGGAGACGCCCAGACTTTAAAAATATTCTCCGGACGGTGGACGGCGTCCATGTCAGTGTATTCAGATCGGTTGCGATGGTTCGGCTACATATTGGGGTGTTGCCGGCTCCAGGATGAGTCCCATTCCTGTTGAGTGCCCATCTCTTGATTTTGTGGTTTCTTTCTGTTGACTGTTTACAGTTGTTCATTCTTTTGTTTCCAACAGTCTTTACAGTTCAGGCTTTGCGACCCAAGTTCGCATCCGTCTTTCCATCCCCCCTTCCTGTCTTTATTGATCTTACCGACGACCTCCATCATGAAACCCACAGTGTTGCTAGCCGTAGTGCTCGGAAGCGTGGCAGTGGTTGCCAATGCTCCGATCGAGGTAGCAGAGAGGGGTAGGCGCATCCTTTATCTACCATCAATCCGATGTGACATCTAACAGAGCTCTCTAGGTATCTCCGCAGCTCCAGCAGAGGAGAAGCCGAACTTCTTTATGAACTGGCTAGGGAAACGAGCCCCGAAGAAGACCAAAACAAAGACTCCCGATCAACCGAAGACCACCAAAGCAGCTGATCCTCCCAAGACAACCAAGGCGCCTGATCCACCCAAGACAACCAAGGCGCCTGATCCACCCAAAACGACAAAGGCGCCTGATCCACCAAAATCTACATCAAAAGCGGCGGACCCCCCAAAGAGCACTTCCAAGCCTGCGGATCCCCCGAAGAGCGCAACATCCAAGGCAACGGAGCCGCCCAAGAGCACCTCAGCACCCAAGAGCAGCAGCACCTCGAAAGCTTCAGAGCCCGCAAACAGCAGTGCAACCAAGAGCGCCGCGCCATCCAACAGTGGCACCGCGAAATCCAGCGGAGCCACCAGCGGGACCGCAAACGCCAGCGCATCAAAGAGCGGTACATCCGCCCCCGGATCCAAGACGGCCTCGGCGACGGCATCGGGCACAGGCAAAACCTCCTCGGGAAAAACCACGCCGACGCCGACCTCGTCCGGAGCGAGCTCGATGACGACATCCTTCACCAGCAACTCTTCTTCCGGCACGTTGTCCAGCAGCGCCTCTGCCTCGTCGAGCAGCGCCGCTTCTTGCCCCATGCGGCCGCGGAAGAGGGATGTCGACGAGCTTGATGAGCTGGAGAGTTGGATGGGGTTTGATACGGTGAAGGAGAAGAGGTACAGAGTTGTTGTTCTGGGATAGAGAGTTTGTAGTTTGGTATGTGCATTGCGGGGATGTTTTTATTCGGCATCATGATTGGTAGGAGATGTGGTTGTTGTCTTCTTAGTTGTATACCCTTACACAAGAGAAAGCCTTTGTGTTTTTTTCGTTGCATAGACGTTCATCTCCGTATTTCCCTTTGGCCACCGCCGATATGTGATGGATACTCATACATGTCTAGCTACCGTTATCTATAACAAAACTGCCTCGTTCAACACCGGAGTACGTCCTCCCTTGAGACGAAGGCGCCTTGCTGATCATACCGTACCTCTTCCACCCCGTTCAAATTCGGGAACCGAATCGGTGTCACTCCATCCCAAACGTGACGCCACAAACTGTCATCTCCTACACACGCATCATAAACGACATGCACAAGGTGCTCCAGACTATCCGGTAATCTCTCGCCGAGGAACTGTAGCGTCGATATTGGAGGATCGGTGTCATGGTCTATGCCAAAAGGCGGTCTCCCACACAAGATCACGTCCGGCAGTGTCAGATGCGTGAGGCAAGTGAAGCTTTTCAGCGAAGGAATGGGTCTCGAATCGTCAAAGTAAGTATCCTCATCCTCCTCCTCCTCCTCCTCCTCCGGTCCTTGCGGCCAATTCACAAACAACTCTAGCGTTTCCAAGCAGTCCTTCTGTGTCTCCTCGAGCACCTGGACAAGCTCCGCAGTACCCTCAGAGGGCTCCATAGCTTCGAGATCGCCCCGACGCAAATCCAGACGCAACTTCTTGAGCGCGATGAAACTTTCGAAGACTTCGTGGCTGCTGCAGAGCGCACTGATTGGGATGCTGTCGATGTGTATATCCTCGACCAGCGAGGTGCGCCTTCCACATTTCCAAAATCCTTCGTTGGATCTCCATTTCACACCCTTGAGGTACACTCTCCGCAGGCTGGGTATGCTGAAGAAGGTGCCGCGCGTGTGGACGCGATGATCCGTGTTGATGGAAATGTGAATGCGGTTCAAAGATGTGAAGAGTGCGGAGATTGCGGGATAGGTCGACGACTGCAGGTCGCCGGCCTTGTCTAGCAAGGAGACGAGGTCGCTGTGCGAAGATGTCTTGGTGGCCTGGAGGTTTTCGCCAACGGTGTACTGGAGTTGTTCTATGTGGGGCACGAGCGCGAGAAGAACGGTGGGTACGGCATCGTTTGAATCTCTTTCCAGATGTCTTCTCAAGGAGTTGAGACCCTTGTACTCTTCAGGTAAATAGGACTGAGTGACGAGTTTGTTCACCTCGCTCTCGCTTAGTGGGCGAGGTTCCGGATATGCATCCTGAATGATACGGAGTGATCGGATTAGGGGGCGGAGATGAGGCTTTTCGAGGATCGTCGTGAGAACGTTGTATGGGTTGCCGATCGTTCGGAGGTTGTATTCTGGACATAGGTGTTCTTTTCCGATGTGATAGAAGCGCTTGCAGGTCAGCATCAAGGCGCGTAGCGAAGATGCGAAATCGGGGTACGCATTGATGAAGATGCAGCGTAGGATCTCCGTGGGCAAGTCGGCAAGCATGGTGAAGGAGCGGTTGATCGTGAACAACCGATGCATGGATGCAAATGTCGAGAGTGAAATTTGCGCTTGACCTGATGGGCTGATGTGCTGACGTCACAATGCTTGTCGGGCATGTTCGGTTACTTTGTATAATCTACATTTGTACACATGCAAGATGGGTGGTACTTTGGTGGCATTCTCATCGTGATGATCTACTCCATCCTTTCGATCATGTAGAATGTTGACGGGCTTATCACTGCATACCAAGGCAAGACTCAGTTTCGATAATTCTCACCTTAATCCTCTCACGTCTCCCCCACCGGACGGTCGCACAAAATCTTTCGTGCATCAAATGGCTTGGCGAACACGGGTCGTGTATCGTGGTCGATTCGGCAATGGTGTACGGTCTGATAGCTTAAAGAAAAAAAAGTCTCCCAACCTAATTATCGACTACATCCCGTTACAAGATACAACAGTGACTGTACGCCATTCAGACCGCATCCCCTTCCTGTCCCCATAATCTTAGGATATCACACGACCCCGATCCAACGTCATCGTAGACGTCCAAATTCCCCATGATCGCAACGCTAACCACCACCACCACCATAAATTCCCGCTGCAAAAACGCCCACGCGGATGCTGGAGAGTGCTCAGAAAAGAATGTAGAAAAAGGCCCGGTCGTGACGTCGAGCAGTTCGAGCCGCATACGCGGTTGAGTAATTGAATAGAAAGGAAAAAAGGGGGTATCCCAAAGATGTACGTGGAGAAGGTATTGCGCGAGCGCGGTTGAAAATGCCCACCAATGCCGTATGTGGAGCACGTCGCTTCAGTACGATGTTTGCGCTCAGTATCTGTTGGAGTCGGCACAAACTCGTACCAAGAGGACAAAGCATAGGCGTACTGACATTGCACCCCTATCGGATGCCCCAACCGCCAAACGCTCATCCGTATCTCCGACTGCCCCTCGGTGGGCGATAGTCATCGTGTTCCTCAATCACCTCGACGACATCATCGCCCCTCACCCTCGACCTGCTCCTCTCCTCCACGACAATACTCCTCGCCCTCGGGGGTGCTCGCCTCTCCTCTACAATGACCGTCGACCTTCCTCCTGACCTCCTCGGGCTCCTGCTGTATTCGCGCACCTGCGGTCTCGAACTGCGTCGTGAGCTCCGCGCAGTATGCGATTGCGATCCACGCTTTCTCCGCACCACAACCTCTTCCTCGCCGGCTATCGTGTTGCCTCCTCTGGTGGTTTTGCCTTGGGTGAGAGAGTAGAGGAGCCAGAGGACGAGAATGGTGCCTGCGACGCTACCTAGAACAATGCCAGCGACGGTGCCGGGCGCAAGGCCATCCACGCGGTAGTATGTGGGTATGATGCCCTGGACGACTTGCTGTCGCGGTCGTAGTATCCTTCCACCGAGCGATTCTGCGGCGCGAACGATCTTGGGGACGAGATTGGGCACTTCGACCAGGCTGTGGGTTGGTTGCGCGGCCGCATCATGAACTGCGGGCAAGGCAGGCATGCTTGCTGAAGAGCTGCGAGGCGACTTCTTTCGGGGGGTGTATGCGCAGTGTTTTGGGGATTGTTTGGGTGAAAAACAGGCGTCGCCGCGGAAGACAGCGGAGGATAGCGGACAACGGTGCCTCGGCAGGGGCTCCTGGCGCTGGTGGGGGGGTAAACAAAGGCGTGGGGAAGGCGCGACGGTCGCTAACGAAAGTCGGGACTCGATGGCAGAGGTGCCAGGAGAATAGAGTTTGCAGCGACGCTGGGCGGAAACGGAGGATATTGTGGAAGCGCGGAGATCCCGGCGGCAGAGACAACCATCCACCTACTCATGATGCAATTCTCATTGGGAGGTGGCTGGGATGGATCCCCGCAAACAATTCGAGGGGCTTGCACACGGTACAACCCCATTTCCGGACCCACGCGACGTTCAGCCTGAAGAACGAGATAACGTGCATACCTGACACCTGCTCCGTCTACCAGATCATCGGATACTGCGTGATGGAATGAAACTAAAGTTCGACTATCCCAGGAACGCGTGCCTGTCATTCGTTGTGCTTAACCCAAAACACGGCAGCGACATCAATAATAATAGTACCCCTTCGCCGATCAGCCTTTGCGACAGGTCACGCGAATTTTGGCATCCGTCCTACTATTGTATCCCTTCCCATCACATGTACGATGGAGACTCCCGCCAACGAATGGACCGGCCTTTTATACCTAGACTCCGCATCGATGGATGCATGATATCGTTGCATGAGTAGCTCGATCGTGATCGAGTCTGACGTTGCACTCCCTTCATTGGCTGGACTTGTACCCCGTGATTTTCCAAGTTTCTCATAGGCAGACACCACACTACGTTACCTGGAATATACATAGATAGTACAATTTCAACCCAGAAGAGTTTTACTATAGAGACTTTTATTCTAGCGCTTCAGCGAAACCTAACATGCACGCTTACGCAGCTGTATATCCCTAGTCACGTGGTGCAGGATCCATTTTGCAAATGACTAATCTAAGTTGGGACGGAAGGTCCACCCTCGGCCATGCCTTCTGCACTCCACCACCAACATCCAACTGCAGATACTAAGAGTATCACGGCCATCTGGTTGAACATCTATCCGAGTGTCCGATGAAGCAACCCCACATTCCTGATGCGGGATGCGGGATGCAGGCGGCGACACTTTTCTCAGGCACCAGAAAATGAAGGCCCAACTGCATCACGGTTTCTGGCTCTCGCCAACCTTGCCCAGTGTCGAAACCTCGCTCCCTTGCAGCAAACCCCACCTTGGTAATCCAAAAAGACAAAACATCCTCATGACCAATACTGACTTTCGTATCATAGATTGTGCACAAATCCGCCATAAGCAAGCAACATCAACCTTCATTCCAACTGGCTCTGCGTCCTTCTCGATGGCTCCGTTGCACAAATCTTCTCCAAAAAAAAGCCGCAATGCATGCACGAAGCTCAACATCCCCATCGCCCTTTCCTCATTCAAAAGAAATATCAAGTGGCGGTCAGACAATCACAGCGCGCGCGACCTGGTGAAGTGAAGAAACCAGCCAACAGCCTTGCAAATACCTTTTCCATCAACCCCAGTGATGTCAGCAGCCTCGTCTGCTCCCTGGACGGCATACAGAAAGCATTTAACCTTTAACCTCGGACGAGGTTCTTTGGACTTTTCCACTTCTACGGGGAATATGCTGAAGGGGTTTGATAGACTTGGGTTGGAATTTGCAGGAACATGCGAGGTATGGCGATGGCGGGGTCTTCGATCGCACTCAGGTGGGTGTCATGAATTTTGCGTCGTTTGCTTGGGAGGAGACGAAAATTCAAAGTATGCCCCAGCGCTCGTATAAATATCTAATTACACCCTCCAATCTTCATCTTAACAGCACAGGCGCGTAGCTTGCCTAGTTATTGTGGAATGGCCCAGTGGGTTGATTCCAGGTAATAACATGTACCATTACGCTTCTAAGTCTTGTGGTCGATTCTCGAGTGGAACAAAGTTCCTGAATTCCAAATTCAAATTTGAGTCTTGGCAACTACTGTTACGGATGCCACAGAAAATCCTTAACTGGTTTCTGGATATCAAAAGTAACCTTGCTAGCCGCATCGTGAGAGGTATTTCTTTTTGTTGTTGTTTTTTTTGGGGGGGGGGGGGGGAAGGGGGGGAAGGGAGGAGGAACGCGTCACCTGCACGTGCGTCATGGCTGTTGTCGCGCCTGCTATTGACATCATAGTCTGGCTTTCGATAGTGGGGCAAGTCAAGCAGCAGCAATCTACCCCGTGTCCTCCAACGTAGAAGCTAGGTATGGAAGATAAGTACTATCAACAAGGTGAAGTCGTCGGTTGCTCATTCTGGGGACTCATGCTGGACCTTTTATTTCCTGTTTGGCTGCTGGTGAGCCCTTCGTGTTGTATATATCCACTGTGTAGAATATCATTCCGGATTTTTTGTTCATTTCAATAGCGATCCGGACATTGAAGAGGCGTGTTCCAGGTCCGACGTGAAGTAGATTTGTCGTCTGGCGCATTGCTGAGTATGCTAAGCGAATATTTCAGGACGAAAACATTCACTCCCCTTGCCACCAACAAGCATCACAGGTGTAGATAGTCTTTTCATTGCTTCACCGACACGCCTCGCTTATTCTAAAGACTCTACCCATCACACCATCCTGGCAGCTTCATCGGGATCGGAAAGCGCGGTTCCGCATTGGAAATCATGGTCTATTATCCACTCCCATTCGCTCGTGGGTGGAAACTAACTGATCCTTCCCCCCTTAAAATTCGCAATAAACCACCCGATGATACTTCTCAGTCGACGGCATATTCACCCCGCAATCAATCGTCTTCCCAGATCCACCGTCTTTGTCAAGCTCGATGTAGCACGGAACCTCTCTCTCCCAATCCGCGCACTTCATGCTTCCCGGACCGGTCCCATCGGACTGATAGGTGCATTTCAATTCGGCCTTCTCCTTGATGGAAATCTCGAGATTCCAATTGCCGCTCGGGAAGGGGGGGTTGTCGACTTCACCTGGTGAGGCATCCTTCGTCTTCTGCTGCGCATTTTTGCAGCCATCGATTGGGCTTCCCATGGCGCCTTGAAAGATCTTCCACAGATACATTGGGCCGATTTCCCAGAGTTGCTCGACGTACACGATTTGGAGGGAGTATTTGTTGTAGGGATGCCGGCGGGCAGGTGGAGGTGGCGGATGTGCAAGGTCCCACTTGAGCCAATCGATGACTTCGTCGGCAATGTTTCGATGTCCATTGTGCGTGGGATGCAAAGCTCGAAGGGAGACGCCGGCAATTCCATCTTGATCCGGTCCAATGGAGAGCGCGTCGTCGATCTCTTCTGGATTCTTGGTGAATTTTCCCGTTTTCCGCCACTGTTCGAACTCGGATGGAGTAGGTAGCCTGATAGTGTAGTTGCCTCCATACTTTTCAATCACACCCTCTGGAGCCAAGTTCCAAAGGTTGACGCTGGTGCTGTAGTACTGATCGTACAGGGTGTGGTGTGCTTCGCAGAAGCGGTTACCCGAGAACCTGTTGTCGATGTCGACGTATCGGATGCGGTCATCTTTGACGTCAGCAATAGCCGTGTACATGACAGTATTGAAGTCTTTGATCAATTGATTGACGCGTTGCCGCAGCTAGACAGTCAATTTCTGTCGCTGTGTCGACCGCATTACGAAGGTAGTGTTATCGCACCAGTTGTCCTCCTCTCTATCGCTTGTAACGAACCACTGTGCATATCCAATGTAGTACAGGAGGAAGGGCGATTTGTTCTCCGGTGCATGGTGTGACAGGATGTCTCGGATCATGCCCTGCACTTCGTATTGGAATCGGGCCGGATCGTGGATATAGGCGTGGCTCTCGCTGATGGCCTTTGCGCAGGCACCATCACTTGGAAAGTCGGGGCCGTAGTCTTTTGAGTCGTGGTGGAAAATGCAGTTATTGGCGACCGAGACAAGCATTGTGTTGTTCATACCTACGATTTAGATTTCCATTAGCGACAGCCATCTCATAGTAAAGCAAAGGTATGACACGTACCAACTTGTACAGCGAGGACATTCGGAGCAAGCATGCCGCTGATCTGCAGGTATCCACGAGCAGGCTCATATGCCATGTTGATGAGTTTGGCGCCAGAGCAGGCTACGAAGTAATGCTTCAATTGCTTTCCATTGGGAACCCAGCTCTTGTCCTCGGCAATCAGTGCAGGATATGCGAAGGACGAACGAAGACAGCCATGATTGTTGTGGTCATACGCCGTTGCTCCGTTCATATCATAGTCTACGCCACTCTATAGGGTGATCAGTCTTTTCCGATGTGTATGAATCGCAAGGTGTAAGTTACCGCCCAAGAGTCCCCCATAGAGCTGAGGACGAATGTGTTCTCTTGCGATTCCGAGGCAGAGTTGATGGAGGCTAGGCCCTTGGGAGCTGACGCATTGAGTGTCCAGGCAGGTCGCAGTGTCTCGCGGTAGGCCGTGACTGAAGCAGTGTAAGCGGCAAATCTAAAAAGTACGGTCGACGCGTGCGCGGGAACATACTATTGAAGCCATCTTCGGTGAAGAATGCAAACGTCAATACCACCCTGATGCAGAAAAGTAGAAGGAAGTGAGGGAGAGACATTCTGTGTCGAGGACTTTGTACTGAAGATGGTTGGTGTCGCCTCGATGGGTAATTTTGGCAAGGCGACATATTTCAAGTGCGACGCTATACCCAAACAGGAATGGTAAAGGTGCAAACGGTCAACAAACGGGATAGCTTTCGAAGGCCTTGTTCCTGATAACCTTCAGACAACAGAGAATCAAGTACTCCCGACAGAAAATTGATTAAAGAGGTACGATCTGGGCTGACCATGGACTCACAGCATCTTCAGCTCTCACAACAACCTCTTACCTTTCCCATCGTACGACCAAAACTTGAAGCGGATCGTCTCTCCTCTTCTTTTACGCATTGGTATATACGGATCTCACTTTTCCCGCAAACTTTTCGACCGACTTCAATCCAGGCTACGAAAACGGCACGTATGCAGCGGTATACCCCGGTAGCGAACCATAGAGTGTGACGAAAGTCGATAGCAGGTTCCTCATCTCAAGACGCAGATTTTCCGTTCCTTGACATGAATGTAATCTTAGCCACTATCTCGGTCTCATATTTGGTAGTTTTGGTGCGAAGTGCGAACAGCATTCGGCCACTGCTGTGAAATTGGTGATGACACTATCAATTTGCTCATCGAAGCTCTCAAGGAAGCGACTGGATAAGATCCGGACCTGAAGATTGACCCTATGGCCCCCGTCTTTCCTTATCTCCCAGCCTTGACTGACAAGCCTATCCACGATGCCTTCAAAGGTGCCGTCCTTCGATATCTTTCGACTTTGACTATAGTAACAACAAACGTTTAGCGCACAGCACAACCGGCCATGGTTATGCATCATGTCTCGAAATCGTCAACGTACATACCTGTTGAGAGAAATTTGCCAGACAACCAAGTCTCCTATGCGGACTCCTTCCTCATTATTGATATCTACTGGAGGAGCTTGTTAGTTCATCATCTGGAAGCCACAGGTAGCAGCCCATATAGTTTCGACAATAGTGGGAGCTGGATTTCATGCTGGAGCACCTATGCGCCATCGCCATGATGGGGATTCTCAGCAGATGCAATCTACAAGATATCAGATACAGACTTTGACTATCCTCCCACAAAACTTATCTTAGTTGAGGGACGTACACAGAATGCACGGTGGAAGATAGGCATCTATGACTTCGTTAACCCTCGTTTTTCTTCATCTGTGGGGAGAAGGGAAGGAAATCCGGAGACCTTTCACTGCAGAATCTAAAATTGTCGATGACCATGCGATTTGTGCTCAGATAAAGAGCCGGGCGGAGAGTGTGTCTTATAGAGTCGGAACCGGAGCCAGAGACGGTGGACAGGGAGGGATTTACCAGTCCGGATGCGGGAAAGTAGCGAGTGTTGCCCCAGGCTGATATAACTTGGCTATCACATGTCCATGATGAAGTGATGCCTTGGAATGATCTGGGGAGTGAGCGCATCTAGGACACACGAAAGCATTGTGCCAAATCCAGAATCGATAGCCCTGATACGGCTATGTAGTAACACTTCTTCTTACCGTCTTCAACTCTCTCCCATACTACACCAGCCTCTTTCGACCTCCATAACCAGTCCAAATGTACGATCCAGTAGCCCTTCAATCCAATTCTCCCCGAAATACAAGTACCACACTCTTCGTTCCCCTATCATAGCCTCAATCTACACTCCCGCCATCCCACCTTAGGCAAAACCGCCACCCATCATGATGATGGAACGCATGAAACCCACCATCCGGCCCGGAAAAAGGAACCACATCCCAGCACCACGGCCCCCATCCACCATATCCACCATCTCCCTCGCAAAGCATCAAGCGTCATTATGCTGGACACGTCTACCCATTCCACACCCCCACTAACCACCACTGCCACCACACCCGAGTCGTCAGCGCCTGCGCGTTTCCTCCAACCCGCTCAACCTCCCCCATACCCACCCGACTTCGCAAATACGTAGTAAACGGCAACGTCAAACAACAAATCCCCCGCCGACCAACCTCGACCAGCTCGACATACCACCTCTGAAACCGAAACCGGCACTGTAAAATCCCACCACGCTCCCTACGAATAAAACGCAGCGAAACCGCCTTACGAGGCACTCCCGGCAACGAACCTGCAACAGCTTTCAACCCGCCTACCTACTGCACCGCTTCTTCGCGGCATAAAACGCCCCATCCTGCGCTCCCGGCACGTTGTTTCCTCTAAATTGCCGCCAGGCTGAATCCACCAGCATCTTCGCCGCCGTCAGGTTTCTGGAAGGCATGAAGATGTTTCCCTCTACTTCGCGATGGCGCGTCCTGATTGGCGGGTGGATGCGTGAAACATGATCGACGGGGGTGGAGGCGGAAGCTTATTGGTCGTTTGCGATCGCGACCCTGAACGGGGACTGTTACAGATGTTGATTCCGTCTTTATGCAGGTAGTCGCAGCTGCAAAAATAGCTTGGGTTGGCGAAGAGTGACCCTGATGGATGGTGGCCATGATGACGGTATATGAGTACGTGTGTATCCGCGTCGTTGCCATGCGAGAAGTTGGAAAGTTTTCACTCTCTTTACTTACGTCTCTGCTTTGGTTTGAATCGGGTGGATCTTTTCTTTTCCATTTCTTCTCGTCACTCCTTTATCTGGTCTTGAGACTCCACACTTGCACGCCCAAAACTATAGCCGTACACGTTCATTCCCACCTCGACAACAGAATCTACTCTCCCTCCCTTCCCTCCCCACAATGGCCTCGTTAGCAAAAATGCTTGCTTTCACGTCCCGCGACCAGGCTCAAGACACCGTTCACTCAATCCCAAGTCCCGTCGACCTGGACGCCACCCACACAAACCGTGATATGAAGGAAGAAGACTTCATTCCCCGCGACCTCGACGTCATACACGCTACAAAGCGTGAGCCAAAGGACACCGACATGGATCCCCACGATCGAGACTCCGGTGTATTCCTCTCGGACCACGACACCACACCATGCAGCACACCGCCATCATCCCGGCCAACGTCCATGGCAATGTCACCCTCTACACCTCCGACGCGCTCTCTCTCCACCAGGTCAATCACCGGCACGCCATCCCGCAGCGACTCTTCAGCCCGCCGGCTACGTCGCCCAGTCGAACTTAACCTAGGCACAACGCCCGATGCTTCGAAGCCGAAGTCTGAACTCGAACTACGCTATGATCTCGTCCGCAATTCGCAGAACCGGTCAAAAGCCGCTCTCCGGTCGCCCACCCAGCTCTTGAAAGATAGGTTGAATCTCTCGCCAAAGAAAGAAAAGCACGAGAGGATCCGCGTCTTCACGCCTCCGAAGCCAATGCTAAATGGATGCATCCTTCCGGGGCCAGTGGCGCAGATGGAAGCATTTTCTGGTTGGTCGGTGCGTGGACGAACAGAGAAGGGAAACCGGCCGACGTGGTGGTGTAAGTTCGACAAAGTCGTCGTATTCGACGGTGTCGAGGGGATTGAAGGTTCAGAAGAGATGAAGTTCAAGACACGAACAAGTAAAGGCTTGACAATCGCACGACGACGAGGCGATACGGAAACAGTGATGATCCCAATGGAGTGTAAGCACTGCCAGGATATGCTAAATCGGATGGAGTGGAAGTACGATGTGCAGATTTGCAAAAGGGCAGTTTGCTGGGATTGTCGGGAGAGGTGTAAGTGGGAGCTTGAGCAGGAAACAGCCGCAGCACAGGAGAGTAGTAGTGAGGCATCGGCAGAGGTGAGAACGGATGCAAATAGGGAGAGAGCGGACAGTGTATTGCAAGACAGCGAAGCAAGAGAGGAAGAATTGATGAAGAAGGTCGGGATCGAATCAGTGCCGAAGACACCTACTGAAAATGTTGGAGGCATCGACGAGAGATTAGAACATTGAGGGTGGGTGTAGTTTGAGGAGTTGAGGGTTAGGGGATTGAGAAAAGGAGAGACCTCTGGTAGGCAAAAGGTTACCTTCTTTGTACATACTATATTATTAAATCAACTTCCCATCCCAGCGGATATCCTGGACGCCGAAAATGCCCCGTGGCATTGTGACTAAGGTGCCAACGTGCACGCTGGATGCTGAACGGTGGGTATAGATGCCAGTCGACGCAGATGCAAAATGCAATGCTGCCACATGGGCATGTGTATGGCGGCAGACGTGAAGGTCTGGAAAATCAAAGGGCGACTGGAATGAACGGCGAGTAGGAAAAGGACGACTAGTCCAGATCCATTGCATCGTCCATGTACTCATAAGGTGCATCCATCTCCATACCCTCATCGTTATGGGTAGAGGGCTGCGGCTCAAAGTCCCTGCTCGTTACGTCCTTTGCCTGCACGTCGTCAAAGTTCTGCACAATGCCATGCGCGTGGTCGCAACCCGCGATCAGCAATTGCAGCATGTCCTCCAACTGCAAATCTTGTAAGCGCGTATGCCTCCGGTCCCTCTCCTGCGCATTCTCGTTGACCTTCTCCTCCGCATCCTTCCACGCATTCCGATAATCCTTCGCTAGACCCAATTGGGGGCGCACTTCCGAGTTTCCAAACGAGACGTGCAGCGGACAGGTCTCCTTGTCTATCGCGTCCAGCAGGTTAGCGTGGAAGGCATGTGAAGCCTCGGGGCGAGTCTTGGCCCACTCGGGATTGGTGATGAAGCGCAGCGCATTCACGTTCGTTCGCGGCGCGTTGCCCGACACGAAGACACCGAGGATGGCAAGGGACGTGGTGATGTAGCGTTCGAGGAGCGTGTAGAACTCGAAGAAATCGACTTTGAACATGGCTTCAGCCTGCTTCTACCTCTCGTCAGCATTCCATTTCAAGTGCTGGAGATATCAGGGGATGATGCATACGCTCCTCGATCCAAAAGGGCCATTGCTACGCTGCTCGACATGCCCATTTTGCGCCTCCTCGTCGCGTAGAATCTGCACGGCTCGGGTATACGACGCGACGAGAGATTCAGACTTCCATTGCAGGCGGACGAACAATCGCGTCGCGCGTTCCCTATCTTGCTTCAGCTTCAGCGCTTTCGACTGCACGATCGTCTCGCGTGAAGTTTTGGGCGCATATTTCGAGCTTCGAAGATTTGGCATTGTGTTTGCACGTGCGCGCGCTGTATCACGGCTTTCATGGCTGCGGTCATGTGTGGGCGGGTGCTTAAATGGAGTCGCGAAGGTGATGAGCTGTGCCCGACATCGGCTGAGTCAGCGGCCAATGCAAACATCGTCACGTCCAACGTCAATGAAAAGAAGAAGGAAAACAGTAGGCGCTGTTCGGGCGGTAATTCATAATGAGCAAACGGAGTCCAGATACGTGCAGTCAGCCTTGGGAAATAAGTTCCAAGACAATATAAACTCCATTGATCTTCGAACACCTCTCCTGATACCCAACAAAACACCTTTTGAGTGTTCAGGGTACCTATCTAACAAGCAGAAAAAAGACGCATAGTTCCTCAACAGGTTATCTGAAACCATACCTATAAAGTCCCCAAACCTATGAGCCGGTGCCAGGTGCTCATGTTGAATCACCAAAACCCACCCATACTCGGTCATCTCACTGCGCATAAGGAAGGTGGTGGTGGTGGTGGTGGTTCGTTCGCACATCGGATGGATAGTGGTCCCACTCATAATCATACAAGATAGAATCGAATGTACCACTACCCATAACTAAGTACTAAAGTAGAGCTGCCTACGAACAGGCAGCTCCGAAGTATCCGTCTGGAGTCATATAGGAACGCATACAAGAACGCACACGGGTGTAAGAAAGGAAAAAGGTAAGGCTATATACCTCCGCTGGTGGTGACTCATCCAGTTTCAGATTAGTCACCTCCTGCACCGGCACACCGTCCTTCTATAAACCCCCAAAATTCACTGAGCATCGATCGAACCCCTCAGAACCTCGTGAGATTGCCCTGAGCGTCCCTGCCTGTCGTCGTACGCGGCTTGTTCCCCGCATTCCGCTTGTTCTGCTCCGTCTTCTCCCTTCTAGCGGCGACGGCGACGACGACGGTGGTCTATAGTCACGCAATTTTGTCAGCACATGTGCAAACACTCCTCCCAAACCATCAACCAGACGAACAACTTACTTGAAATCCAAACAGTTGAATTCACGAGCCCTATTTGCAGCCCCCTGTCCCCTTCTCACCGCCTAGCCTATAGAAACTCGCTGCTTCCGCTTGATCTAAACTAAAAGTCGGTTCCAATCCCATCCCACCAAGTCCACAAAAAAACTCACTCTTCCCCAACTTCGCCTTCGCCTCCTCGATATCCTTTTTCTGCTGCAAGGAACGGCGCTGGATGGTAATGTAGCAAGGAGTAGGACTTGAATGGTATCCAAAACACGTACCGGTGGTTCGGTCCTGGCAGCCTCCTGACCGTCGGTGATATCTGTTCCCAGATCCTCCCGGACGGCCGCTGATGATGGCCGCCGGTCGGTTGGGACGAAAAGCACTCTCACAATCCGTAAACTGCGGAACCAGTACCGCCCAGATGGACAAGCCGGCAGGCGACACGATCCCAAACCCACGAGCTGTACGGGCAATGGAGCTGATCACTTCTATGCCATTTCTCGCTCGCCTGCACCGATCCAATCCAGACTACCAACCTTCGCACGAGGACGAAGAACGGTCGGCCCGGGCCGACAGGCCTAAGCGCCAAACAACAGACCAAGACCATTATTCTTGGTTCAACCGAGGGTCTAAGACGGGAGTGAAACATGGCAGGTGTGCGGGAGCCGCCTCGAGAGGGGGACAGCAGGGCCGTGGTTTGAACTTTCCAGCTCCCAGCCGACGGGCGGCTATTACCAGCAGCCATTTAGAGAGGATTGGAAGGAGGTGAGGTTGGTATATAGATGAATTTGTATGTATATAGTAGAGATGGAGGTGGAGAGAGCGAACGATGGATGATAAGACACAAGTGAGGAATACTGAGAAAGGTCAGGTTTTATACTTGGAACAAGTGTTTGGTCATTTATCCCAGGTGCGGCAGCAACCGCACGTGGCAAGCCCTCGTGCAGGACAAGAACCTCACAAGAGCACCCAAACGAGGAAGCAAACACTTACAAAGGGCAATATCGGTCACAAGAACAATCAATTGATTGCACTCCTCAATCTCCAACCCAAATGCAAACCCCATACCTCGTCAGCATCTGCCCCACAACCACAAAGCCGCCTACAGCCGGACTCGCTCCAATCACATACCACAATGCCCTCAAACTTGGTCCCATTTGTGCCTTCACACTTGGACTAGTGTCTTTCCTCTCCTGATCAAAGACCTACCACAACCCGCTGCTGACACCCATCACAAGCCATTAGACCACAAACACTCTCCAGCTTGAGCTTTCGTGCTTGGGTACGCTGCCTGTGCGGAAATGAGACAACGCGGCGTTTATGAGGAGTGGTGTTAAGCCGATAAAGGCAGTAAGAAGGTATTTGGTACACTGCCGGTACAACGGGTGCGAGGGAGATTGCGGTGAGGTTGAGAAGACTGGAGTCCAAATGAGACGTTTGCGGGGTTTACAGACTTTGTTCAATGTGAGGGAGATTATCCTGTGACGATTGGGGATGGAGGGGTCGGCGATCAAGTTCGTCGTGGAGGCTCGTTCGATGGGATCGCAGCAGGGGACCAAGATGAGGGCATCCTCTTCTGTACCAACGTAGCCGAGCTTCTCTGGTAAAGGTCTGACCACATGGGTCTGTACACCAAGGGTCGAGCAAACGGACAATGTCCCCTCGTTTTCGGCTGGGAAATCTGGATGTTTGGGTGGAAACGTCGTATTGAGCGTATCGCCATCTTCCATGGAGAAGCGCAACTGCTCGGCATCATTTCCATCACCAAGTCCACAACCGCAAACGCTCAATCCCTGCTCTTGCACCCGGCCAACCGCACCCTCGAAAACACCGCCTCTCTTCCGTGCTTCATCAGAGATGCTGTTTTCCACAATGTAAAGTGATGCGTAATCTGGCCGGCACAGATTCCCAATCAAATTGATAATGGACATGACTGCAAATGGGGCGACTGTAAGGCCAAACGCAGCATATCCAAACTGCTCGATTTGATCGCCTCGAGAGAGAAACAGGGTCGACGTGGCGACTCCCGCTTGACCGAGTGCCATCACAGCTCAGATGATATTGTACGTTGCCGAAACTTCGACGGTGCTGTTGGGGCTGGTCGAGGCGGTGAACTGCGTGTTTGACGGCACTATGGCGAAATGGTACCCCTGGGGTAGGCCGTATCTCCCGTGAATGATCTGGCGGTGCACGAAGACCGAAAAGCCGAACTTTGACTTGAGCCATGGCGGTTGGTAAGTGACGATGTGTACCGCAGCTTTCTCTGAAGCCAGCTCCATCTTTCCCGTCGGCCATTTGACAACAACCTTGCCGGAGGCATCAGTGACTATCTCTTTCTGACCTTCTTCCCTTGCACGCCTGTAAACCGCATTTTTGACTTGGTCTCCATCTACAGATCTCCAGTCGTCCCCGCGGACTACCATACATAAAGCGCCGCTTCTGGCAGCCTTCTCAGGTCATCGTTTCTCACAAAGACTGCTCCGCTCAGGATGGCTTCGACGCCTCTGTACATGCCCATCGCAGGATACAGTAGGCTGCCTATCACGGACACCAAGTAGTCGGCCGAGCGCTCACCCGGCCGCGTCAGTACGGTGGCTGCATGGGCGACGTAATTGAAAAGATGGAACATGATGACATCAGACCATCTCGCACGCGTACAGAGCAGCCCCGGTGTTCCGTGGTTGGTGGTATCTGCTGGCAGTGGCAGTGTAATGTTTTGTAGTGGGACAGCGGCTGCTGTACAGACGAAGACGATGAAGAGCACGGAGAGATACGGCGACATGCCGAATGCATGCAGTGCCATCATGACAAGGAGAAGAATGGCATGAGGGAGAAGAGAAACAGAAGCCGCGAAAGAAGCAGGATATTAAAGTCACGTTCAGCTCAACAACGTTCATGTCTGCCTTGTCCGGCTCCCTTGATACTCGTCATCTGATTCGCCAAAAAACGACACGCTCGTATTCAACGTCCACTCACTGCCCGACATGGTCACCCTGTCTTCGCTACTGCGCCAGCTCTGTGCAGGGTGAACTACTCCCACAGAATTCCCATCATGGTGTTGCGAACACCGCAACAGCTTCTTCATATCCGCGCATGCACCCCGGCCCTTGTTGTATGCTATCCCCGCAACATCCGCCACTAACGCCCAAGATAGTTTAGCCTCCATACTCAGCCACGCCCGCGCCACCGAGTATGCGACACAACTCGTCTCTAACGGCCCCGCCCATCGCAATCAATTTGCTCTCCTCTCAAAGTCTTTATCACCTTCGCCTCTACTCTTGTTCTCATCAAGCTTCTCCCCCAACTCCCCTATAATAGCGCGCTGGCCCGACTAAATCCTGGAATTGATATCATTTCCCATAAAGAGCTACAGTTCACTTGCCCAGCTTTGCCAGGTCTGCGTATACGTGATACATAGACTGCCTACCGTCTCTCGTCTTTTCCCGTTGGACGCAAAGGCTTTATTCTCATCTCCGTCGATATCTCCAACTCTCGACCCGAGACGGAAAATCCATCGTGCTCTCAACAGTAGCAATGTCGACCCAGAAATTCGTACGTTCACCTCCTTCCGGCTATCGGCACCATCCCTTCCCTCGCACCTCGACATCTTCAATGGCTAACGAACACCTATCAGGACCCCCCTCAGGGTGCACCTCCAGCCTATCCTATGCAGGCCCACACAGACGCTGGTCCTGCGCCTAACCAATATGGCACTCCTCCACCCGGCCAAGGCTACGGCCCTCCCGTACCCTACTACGGCAACAATGGCGCCGCTCCTCCCTCCTCAAACGGCGACTACTACGGCTCGCCGAACCCCTATCAGCAAGGCCCCGGCTACGGCCCGCCACCAGGTCAATACGGTCCGCCGCAGAACGGCATGTACCCGCCGCAACAACAACAGGGCATGCATTACCAGCAGCAGGGATATCCGCCGCCCGGAGGTTACTATGGAGATGACAGGAGAGGCGGCGGTGCAGGTGGCGGTCTCATGACCGGTCTGCTCGCGGGTCTGGCGTGTTGTTGCTGCTTGGACTGCTTGTTCTAAGCGGTCGGACCAAGTCTCCCGGCATTGGGGAGCAGTTTGGTTTGACAAGAATCCGAGCGCGAGCGATAGCGATGGAGTTGGCAAAGGCATCAATGGCGTTCTTCGGTGTCGGACTTTGTGCATTGGGACGGATCGGCATATTTCAATCTTTGCCCGCGGGACGGGTTAATCTATCTGGACTGGAGGCGGAAAGCCGTCTGCGATGTTTCTCTCTCCCAGATACTTTCTTATGTGTTTTCGCGACGGCCTTGGTCTGCTATTCCAATATGTACCAGCGTCATTTGAGATGCTTGCTCTCCATGTTCCTTCATGTACAATCGTGTATTGAATGTATGCATATCCTCCCCACGCTTTCAAAGTTTAAAGTGTCGACAAACTCCTGCTCTGTGAAGGGCATACGGTATCTATTGACCCGTCGCTGTCCTGAAATCATGTGCATGTATGAGAACAGAAGGTGGTGAGTACGAAGCCACGACTGTCGGCGCTGGGGAAGACGCAATAGAAGAAACGGATTCGAGGAAGGAACGATCGAGAGAGAAACTCATTGTCCAAAAGAAGAATAAAAGCGACAGAACAGATTCATCCATAATCCATGTATATCTTTCCAACTGCAAACAACCACTCAAATGTCCCATCATCCCCGTTGATTACACATTACACACCCACTCTCTCAAACACCTCCCCACCCACCCATGAAAACGTACCCGTTCCAGCAGGAGAGAGCATATCAAAATCGAACACCCAGTCTTCCTTCCGGTAGAAGAGAGCTCGACTTCGGAAGTCGTACCCTCTACGCATCCGCAGGGACAAGCTTCTCGGGGTGCGCAGATCCAGTCGCAGCAGCAGTAGTGACGGCGGCGTTCTTCCACGCCAAAGCATCAGCCAAGAAAGCGAGGGTGGAGAAAAAGCTGGTTCATCGTTAGCTAGCGTTCCTTCCATCGTATCCCCCCCCCCCCCCCCTCATCCCCATCCGTGTTCGAACTTACAAAGCCAAGAAGATGAAGGCCTCGGAGGTCAACTTCAGGTTGCAGCTGCCTCCCGTCGGCGCATTCAGAGCACAATCGCTCTCGTTGTAGTCCTGCGCCGCGAAGATGAAGGACGTGAGCCACAGGTAGCTGAAGACGAAGTTCAGCGGCGCGAAGTAGGATTTGTAGCTTGGGAGGAAGGGCAGCACGAAGGATGGGAGCCAGAATCCGAGCGTGAGGGCGGCGATGACGATTTCGAAGGTGAGGTGTTGGTCGTGCGGGTAGTCGTTGAGGAAGAAGGCGGTTATGCCGACGACGATGGCGGAGGAGGCCCAGACCATGAAGTTGGAGAGGGAGGTGATGAGTTTGAGGAGGTGGGCGTGGGCCATGGTGGAGGTGGCTGGACGGTTGCTTGGGGTTGGGCAGAAGAAGGGGGAACTGGAGGTTGGGAGGTCAAGTGAGGGATGAAAGTTGGGCGAGGAAAGATGTTGGAGTACTGATCGAAGCGAGGCTGTGAAAATGTAGTTGCCTTCTGACGCTCTTCTTTCGAAGAAGCTCTACCTTATATATGTTTCTTCCTCTGGGCTGCGATTCATTCATCTGCAGCTTGACGACAGACTCGTCCGAAGCTCGGCGATGGGCAAATAGTAGTCATTTCTGCAATATGACGCCGCATAGTTACTTGACAGGACCCTTACAGGAACCCATGAGTCCGTGCCATTTGCTGGTCGTCAGTGTAGAGAATTGTGTATGGTCCAGTCGGTGGCTCGCGGCTGTTCTTGAGGCCTGCTTCGGGCGCTATAAGTGGATGTGCCAAGCAGTAATTCAGGGTGTTGGGTTCTTGCTAAGCGTCGATCGTTTTGCTTTTTGGTGTCGTGAATGTGAGGCTGTTGCTGCCCATTTGGGTTCAGATTGCAGAATCACGTTATTCTCGCCGGAAGCTGGTATGAGCATCGTATGACCAAGCTAGCTACGTTGTGAGGATGTGTTGTCCATGCTGCAAAAGATTCCAGGGTTGTCCTTGACGTCGATTTAGACTTTTGAGAAGCACCTCATACGTTTGTATCACGCTTTGAAGCATGCATCTTCCTTGTTGACGCTCATCATTTCGAAGAACACGCGAGTAAGTCCACCTGTTTGATTTGACGTTGTTTAGTTGAGTGTGCAGAATGGTCCAGGCTAATGTCGGGATTAACGCGGTATCTAATGTTCGCTGTTAGCTCTGACGTGGTAGCTCGCTAACCCACATCACCCATGGTCCACTTCTGTAAGTGGATAACCCACATTCGGTGGGATTTTCCAAGCAAGGTAAGCGTTTGATGTGTTGGAAATGTGTAAGAGCTTCTGGATGTCATCTGGCCGGTTGCTCAAAGTTCTCGGGTTTGGGAGTCTTGCTGTTCTGATGTTTTATGGCACGTGGTTATGCCGAAAAGTAAACATACTGGGTGATGTACGGCATGGTGAAACATGGCGCGATAGGCGGTATGAAGAAAGTAGACATGGCCATTACGTTCTGCTATTGCAAGGGAAACTTCACCGGGAGGCCGAAGAAACAGGATACGCATCCATGTTCGGACGCTGGCCGACCGGTAGAAGTTGAGAAAGATGAATAGACAGGAATGTGAAGCGAAGAGCGGTGACAAAGATCAGACCGAGAGAGAATGAAAAACCAGATGGTCAGGTACGTGCCCACATTTGAATGCTAGCTGATAAGCTCTGCTTGTTATATGCTAGCGTTCCTTCGCCTCACGGTTGGAGCAGAGCTATGCGACTCAAGCGACGGCTCTTCTCGTCATTGCCAGGAACGTCTTTACTATACAGGGTAGGGTGGAGCTCAATGTAGGGTTGATCAGGCGAGGCGAGGGAGCACGTACCCAAAGCAAGTGAGCGGTCGTGGAACCATCAGACACGGAAGGATGGAACTGCGCCCATGAATAATATACGGTTGAACAGGTCATACAGGTGTACCATGTCCTCTGGTGTAATTTCACAGTTCTCGCCCAAGAGATCAAGCATTCCAAGATCCTTCTTGAGACGCTTGTATTGATCTTCAAAATCCCAGAGAGCGTCGATTTGCGTGTCGTTCAGGCTAGAACAGGGGTTGTTAAAGTACTCCATAGTGAAACGAGCCATATGCATGAGTCCATATCTAAAGAGCCCAGGAAAGGTGGGTTCGAGTGCGCAATTCATGCCGTAGTGGTTGGGGTTGATGCTGCGTCGAGCTCGAGATGTAGAGGGAGTTGTTTTGTGGTGAGCGAGGATTAGGTTAGAGTACTATGAGGTCGTTTTATACAGTAAAATATAACGCACGTGGTTGTATGCAAACTCCGTTGCCTGTGCCTGGTACTGTTGATATCGATCACATGATCTCATTAGTCTCTTTTGACTAGTGCCTAGGCACTCTGTCGGTTTTGGTAAAGAAGAGGTGCGAGGACAATGCACAGCAACATTGATATATAGACTATAAGAGTTGAGTGTGGATGGTAAAGAAACAAAACCCACAGCCTCTAATCAAGAAATGACACTTAATAGGTAGGATACACTTACAAAGAGCGACGTGAGGTTAGAGAGACGAACAGAATCAGCAAGCAGAGGTTTTTGCAAACCAACTCGCAGAAATCTAACAGCAAAACGCGTGACGAACACCACAAGAACTCTTACATCAAAAAAACCACAGTTTCTAGAACGAAGAGTTGCAATGACAGGCCAAGGCCGCAACTACACTGTGTCTACGTCTTTATAAAAAGAAAGTACGTACTTGATTACTCAAGAACCAGGAATAGCAAACAATATTCGGTTTGTGAGACCAGACGGGAGTAGGTACGCATCCGTTATGGATCAAGAATTTATACTGCCTGTAGGGTCCAATGAGAAACCAGACGGCTCCTTCTCTCTAGACACAATTCTGAAGATGCCTGTTTAATGTGAAGACCAGAGGTGAAACATTAAGCTGGCGCCTTCGTACTAATGCTCCAATGAGCGCTCAGTTCATGCGAACCAAGGAAGGTCATAGCCGGGCAAGGTTTCGGCTTGGCAGGACATTGCTATGCTTTTACGCTAGAAGGCAGTCAATAACCGATCAAGCATCGACAATATATCGGTACTGATGGTACATGGCAGGCATCACGTAAGGATTCGAGGACGAGTCGCGAGTCTTGAGTATATACAAACCTGAGTAGAAACTGCACAGTCGTGTCATCGGTGGTTATCGAGGATGAGATGCGAAGGACGAAGGACGAGGGATGGGCATTATTCGATGGGAACTATTCGACGATCTACGATATCGATCGGGTAAAGTACAGGAGGGGAAACCGCCAAATGGCGCCGACCGACCGCTCGATCGAGAGATGATGTCCGACCGCTTCGCAAGGGATATCGCCGTTACCGATCGCAAAGAAACCCAGTCTTCGGTCCGAATGAACTGCTTTTGCATTAATGCGGCAACCGAGATGTCACCAAAACCACCATTGAAATGACTATGGGGATCCCTTAGCCTTATAACTCCAAATCGAACCCACCCTACTGTTCACATTCTAGAAAGACCAAACGGGGAGAGAAAAGACAAGGGGTTGCCCGTGCCCAAGGGGCAACAGAGCGGTCTTTTACTCGGCCACATCGAGGTCATCGTGGGCGGCTGCGGGTGGCGGAGAGTCGTCTGGATATGTTTAGAGGAGTTGAACATCTCCCTGGGCAACGGGTGGCTCACTCTTGCGCTCCTCGCCGGGAGCAGCGGGTTCGCGATCACGCTCGCGGTCACGGTCACCGGCACGGTCACCGCGGTCGCGCTCACGGTCGTCGTCACGGTCGCGTACGTCCTTCATCTCGCGATCGCCATCCGGGCTCCTAGTGCGATCACGGTCGCGACGGTCAAAGTCCCGCTCACGACGGTCATCCTTGCGCGGCGAGTATCCATCACCACGCGGGCGGCGAGGAGAACCACTACGGCCACGGCGAGGTGAACGATCGCGCTCGCTGCGGCGTCCGTCACGACCGCCTTCGCGACCACCTTCCCTGGGGCGGTCACGACCAGAGTCGAAGCGCCAGGAAGCGGAAGGTGGGGTGCGCGCCCACTGCGTCACGTCAACAGCTGTTCGTGTCCGTCCGAGGGCGTACATACCTCGATCTTTAGCAGATCATCGCGACCAATGCGCTTGTTGTGCATCTCATGGTACGCGTCATCTGCATCGCGACGGTTCTCATACTCCACGAAAGCGAACCTAGTCCGTTCAGCTGTCCGCTGACCCGTGTCCAACGAGATGAGTACTTACAGCCTGCTAGAAGCCGAGCGCGGGGCAGGAATGTCGCAGCGAACAAGACGACCATACCTTGGAGCTATTAGAAGGGGATGTTGGGCGGCGGGTGCGTGCGTGCGTGCGTGCGGAAAGGGCGAGGAAGGGAGCTGAGGCGGCGGATTGCGTGCGCGGAGACCACGGAAGAGCCAGCAAAGCAGTGCGCAACGAGCATCGGGAGGGACGGGGCAGAGCGGCGAAGCAGAGGGCATATGGAATCGAGGCAAGCGACGGAAGATGGGGCAGACGACGATAGGGTTGAGGGCGAGGCATTAAACGTACCGCTCGAATTCGAAGGCGAGGTCGCGGGCGCGAGTGCCGTGGCCGAAGCCGGTGACGTAGAGGGTGGTACCACCGCCACGAGACATGTTGGCTGGGCTGTTTCGCTGATGGGAGACACTGAGAACGATAGCGTTGGTCAAGGCTGTCTCGGTGTCTCTGTGGGTGTGGAGGATGAGAGAGCGTGAGGCTGGCGAAGTTAAAAGCATGCACTTGGGTCTTAGCGCGGACCAAAGCGCGCTAACCCGCATGCGGCTGCCCTGTGTTCGCAGTGACGCAACCTTGTCCACCGCGGGCCTGCTGTGTGTGATGTTCACGGAGCCATGGGCGAGCAAGGGCGCCTGTAGTGCGTGGGCAGGTGAGGGAGACTGTGCTGGGGGTTGCAAAGGCCTGCGTCGTGAGCGTGTAACACATGATGTCTATATTTATATCGAGCACCGAGGGCCCGGAAAACGCACGCACAAATGCAAACTTGGCCCCGCCGCACTCGACGGCATCGGTAAGTAAGCACTGAGAAGACGTCACGGACAGAAACGCGCAGAAGCCAGCGGCTTGAAGTGAGGGTGCAAAGCAGCGCGCCGCGTGCACGTGCCACACGAGCGCCAAGACCCCTGCCTGCCTAGTGTCTAGTTCGCGTCCAAGAAACGGCAGCAATCGCTTTTTACTCCCACCAACAACCCACACCCACCTCGACCCAGTTCTCCCACGCGCGGCCTCCATCGACGCAAATCTGCTCTCTTTGTCGGCCTTTCCTCCACGCCAGCGCCAACGAGAATCGCGAACAAGGCGCACCCGTCGCCACTCCTTTCTCCACCCAGCCAGATCGCCGACTCGACGCGCAACCCCTCACCGACGACGACCGCCAACGTCAGCATGGAAGATCTCCAGGTCGGGACACCGCTCGCGCGCGAGCTCTACGGGGTCGTGCAGCCGAAACTGCAAGAGTGCGGATGGACGACGGGCGGCGACGATACCACGCTGTTCGACTACATCCTTCTCATGCTCGCGAACGACAAGAACGAAAGCCAGGTTGCATCGGAGCTGTCAAACGATCTTCTGGACCTTGGCCCCGAGAACCCCGAGACGCAGACGTTCGCGCGCTGGCTGTTCGAGCAGATCGAGGTGCTCCGCCGACAGCTCCGCGCCGCCAACCACACAGCAGAGAACCAGACAGCGGACGCCCCTACCCATGTTCCCGCGACCACGCAGGACACCGAAATGGAGGGCGCTGCAGAGCCTTCAGCGGGCGGCAGCAGCATGTATGCCGACACTTTTCCTTGCCTTCCCACTGTAGACATTCCCAAGGATCGTCGAGATAGCGCTCACGGACTGCCGATCCAATCAGTCGACTCGTCCTATCGAGAGCGCTCGTCGTCGGTCCACGAGAGCCCCAACCGTTTGAACTGCAAGAATCTAACAGGAAGCAGACCCACAGGCCCGAAAGCGATGCGCAACGGCAGCAACGGCAGCGCGAAGTCCGCCCGTGGTGGTCGCATGCTCAATCAAATGAACAAGACCATGGGCCGGCAGGACGACTCTGCCCTTCACCGTGTCCGGGGCGCGGCTGGCGCAGGCCGTATCAACTCACACTCGCGCGAACCTCCCAAAGGTCCTCGTAGCGGCGCACAGATCGGCCGTGGGCTGGACGCGCTGGCGAATGGTAGGGGCATGACCAACATGAACATGGCGCCGGGCGCGATGAATGGAATGAACGGTGCGAACATGGGCGGAATGCCTGGCATGCCGATGCCGGGTATGGGACAGCCGGGGATGTCCCCCATGCTCAATCAATCGCAGCAGATGGCTCTCATGCAAATGTACGAGCAGCAAGCAACCATGATGCAGCAGATCTTCTCCGGGCAAATGCCGCAACCCTATGTCAATCCCAACTTTCAACAGGGCAGGGGAGGCAAGAAGTTCTCTGGTGGCAATCGTGGCAATGGTCCGCACAAGCAGGGTCTGCCGCCGTCTACCAAGTTCCCCAAGAAGGAAGGCCAAGACGAGAACATGACCGACGGTCCCGCTGCGGAGAATGGCGAAGCTATGGAAGCCGAAACCTCGCGATCAGATCCGTCAACCACCATGTGCAACTTCAATCAGCGTTGTGCCAAGGCCGACTGCCATTTTGTACACACGTCTCCGGCTGCCCCCAAGAGCACCGTGGTGGACATGAACACTGCCTGCACATTCGGTGCAGCGTGCAAAAACACAAAGTGCGTGGGCAAGCACCCGTCACCGGCCCAGAAAGCCCAGTACCAAGCGGAGCAGGAATGCGCGTTCTGGCCAAACTGCCGCGACCAGAAGAACTGTCCGTATTCGCATCCGAACAAGCCGCAATGCCGCAACGGCGCCGACTGCACTACTCCCGCCTGCATATTCCATCACACCAAGGTCCTGTGCAGGTTCAACCCCTGCACGAAGCCGAACTGCCTCTACAAGCACGAGGAGGGTCAGAAGACGGCGGCCAACAAGAGTAACGTGTGGGTTGCGCCGAAGAACGGGGAAGGTGAACATGTTAGTGAGCGGAAGTTCGTGGACGAGACAAAGGAAGAGGAGCTGGTTCTCCCGGAGACCAATATGGAAATGACGGAGGCGGTGTTATAAGGGATTTTCGAGGAGGGGTGGGAAGGACCAGAATGGAAAACAGGGACAATGAAGCGAGTACAGCATTGTATTATAGTTCAGGATATCGAACGGGTCGGTGTTGACGGCGGTGGCATATCGATGGTCTGGCATGCTCTTGGTCGTGCGACTGGGGGGATTTTCCGTCTGTGAGAATGGTCACCATGTTTTTGCGGCGGCCTGCGAGCTGCTGCCTTTCCTACCTCTTTCGACCCATGATTTTCCGCGTGATACCAAGACACCTGCATTCCAAATGATGATTTGGACGACCGAGACATCGATTTAGCGGATCTCTGATGCGGCCCGAGCTTCGATTTCCAACCTCACGTCACTACTCGTCTCGTCGTCTCGTCTCGCGTATATGGATCACGCGTCCAGACCCCAACAGCTATATTCCCACAAACGGCAATGCTGCTCCAGCAACATGTCCCGCTTCTCCAATCGACGGTAAAGCGCGCCATTGCCCCCTCCCTTGCCTCCTCACTATGTGCGCGCTGTCGCCGCCACGCTTCCACGGCGGCCTATCCTGAAAATGTTGCGGTGCTCGGCGGAGGCATTTCCGGACTCGCCAGTGCCTATTTTGTATCAAAGGAGTTCCCCAGGAGCAAGATCACCATCTACGAAGCGGATCACAGAGTCGGTGGCTGGATCAGATCGCAACGTGCGGATGTGTCCGGGGGCAACGTGCTGTTTGAGTATGGGCCGAGGACGCTGAGACCGGGGTCGGGAGCCATGGCCACGGCGCAATTGGTAAGGCTATACGCTCCGAGCAAGCTGGACAGGAACTAAAACGGTATAGATTCAAGACCTGGGCCTCACAGACGATGTGATCTACACAAATTTGACCTCCCCCGGCGCGATTAATCGCTATATCTACTATCCCGACCGCCTGAACCGCATGCCCGGTGGTAGACCTCAAACCCTAGCAGACATACTGGAGCTCTGGCAGAGCGGGATTCTGGCTGGTGTACCGCACGCATTTCTCGACCTGCTCCGGCCACAGCGATCTCCGAGGAAGACAGACGAGTCTATCGGATCATTCATTGAACGGCGGGCGGACAAGAGAATTGTGCAGAACATCATCTCTGCCGTGTACCACGGAATATACGCTGGAGATGTGTGGCAACTCAGCGCGAAGTCACTATTGTCACAGGCTTGGCACCTGGAGGGCAAGTATGGTAGTGTGTTGAACGGTTTGTCTCAAGTCAATGCCGACACTCCGCGCTCAATACGTTCAATCCTATACCATCCGCACGACTTGGAAGTTAGGAGCGCTATGGTAAGCGACTTTGATGTGGAGGACAAATTCCTCGACAAGCTGGCAGAGTGTGCAGTTTTCACATTCAGGAACGGTCTACAAGAGCTGGTCAATGCGTTACGTACGAACTTGGAAGAGAACAGCAATGTGGAAATCAAGCTCGAGACCCCGGTGGGCCCGTCTAAGATGGCGGAGAGCGGACAGCAAGTTGTTGTTTCGGTAAGCCTTCTCTGAAGACTCTCCCTCTACTGCATCTCAACGCGATACTGACTTTGATAGCCCAAAAATGGCTCAGCTCCCCAGAACTACGACCTGGTCATGTCCTCCCTCCGGACCCCCAACATCACAGACTCCGTCACCGTCATGACAGTCAACCTCTTCTACCCAAAACCTAACCTCGCCCCCGTAAAAGGCTTCGGCTACCTACTTCCCCAATCCGTTCCGTTCGAGGAAAATCCCGAGCGCGCTCTCGGTGTAATATTCGACTCGGACGCCGTGACAGGTCAAGACACGGCCTCTGGCACCAAGCTCACCGTCATGCTCGGCGGTCACTGGTGGAATGGCTGGGATCACTACCCAACCGTGGAAGAAGGGATGCAACTCGCGAAATCCGTCGTCAGCCGACACCTAGGTATCACAGATAGACCTGCCGCGTATCATGTGGGGCTGTGGAAAGACTGTATACCGCAGTATACGGTGGGGTACGAACATCGATTGAAAACTTATGCAGAGCATGTGAGGGATGAGTTCAGAGGACGGTTGAGGGTCGTGGGGAATCAGTATCATGGAGTGGGAGTCAATGACTGTATTAACGCAGCTTGGTGGGTCGCGAGGGGGTTGAGGGGAAACGGGTGGCGAGAGCGACGGACGGGTTTGGAGAGGGTGTTGGACGAGAGGGAGTGGGTTTCTGCGCCGATTATATCCTCGTTCAGGAAAGGAAAAAATGCGACGAGCGTATAGTAGTAAATGGCGCAGATGGGATGTGTGGTGTATTAGTATAAAAGAAAAGTGGACCCCGTTGAGGAGCATAGCGGCTGGAAGCTCAAAATGTAATAACATTCGTTGGAAGCCAGGCTGGCACGGTCGGAGATTTGCGTTTGCTGTAGGTCTGAACGCTCTGTATACTGGACTCACCCAGTGGAGCACCTAGCCTGCGCACCAGCCTACTCTTCGTACCTCGTCGCCCCTCATCGCACAACCGCGCCTTTTTGTACTACACACGCAGCAAATATGCGAATCCCACTTCTCTCCGTTGCTCTCGTCCCCATCTGCGTCGCAACATACGACATAACGACCGCCACTCCCGCCATTCCCGCCACCTCGCCATGTGTGGTAAGTCTTCCGTTGACAGCCTCCCAGGATGTCTAGGCTGATATGACAAATAGGGTGGATGTTCCAAGCCCGTCGATGCGTCCCACGCCTGCGTGTACAATGATGACATATGCAGGACCGGCAAAGCACGCCGCCTGATGGGCGAGCGCATGAACACGGCCCCGCCTATCCATGAAGAAGATGTTGACCCTTGTAATTATCCGGGCTGGTACTGTAAGTCTACCCTGTACCCGCTCTCTATCGCTCGTCAGAGTTGCTTTGGGCCAGCGGCTGATAAGTGGTTGCAGCGTATCACTGTCTATCTACCGTAACCTCAAAGAGCATCAGCAAGTACCTCACCGCCGAGGACTACGCTGGGGATGGCACAGCAACACAGAGTAAGTGTCTCCCAGACCGATGTCACGGTCTGCCACTCCGACTTCATCCGACCGCGCAACACTTGCGTCCCAGACACTCATCAAATTGACTGATTCCGTGGCAGCCGAGACTCTGACTTCATTCCATCCTACGAAAACGATGATCAAGACGGAGAATGCGACGCTAACGACTGCCGTCAAATCTCCGAGCTCGAGCTCGAATGCAGCGCTGACGGTCAACGCGGATAAGGATGAGAGTGGCAAGGAGATGGAAGACCTACCCTTCAACGGGAAACTTGCTTTCATCATCATCGGTGCCCTTTTTGTCCCTACATTCCTAGTCGTATTCATTTCTTTTCCCTGGCTGCGTAGAAGAGCTATGGCATGGAGATGGCAGTAATGGGATGTGGCTGAGGTACAAGGGATGACGATGTGGGGATGGCGGTGTGGAGTTTGGATCAATGCTCTTGTCGTGTTGCATTGTGGCGTCTCACAAATTGGAAGTGAGGCTGGGGAATTTTGTATCGAATGGCATGGATTGCAGGTCCAAGTGTCTTGTCCTCTTTCACTTCCATCTTTTATACATCCATTGCCAACATTCCATCTGGTCCTCTTTGTAAGTCGCCAATGGCCTGAAGCCCGTTCTGATTTTAGACTACCGCGTTACTCGCAATCTCCTACAGCAGACCTGCCCACGACCTCCAAGGAAATCCGATTCAACACCGCCGTGCTGGCCCCACGATGCCTGATCCCTAATCTCGCCTTTGCCTCTTCCAGCTCCTCGAATAGATCTGACAACTTGATCTTTCTTGAACCGTTTCCGGGGGCCGACTGCACGGAGGCTATCTTTCTCAGTCAAGGACCCGGAGGACTTGTCCGCTGCTTCCAGTTCGACGCGGTTGTGACCTTTGACAGACTTGTGTCGTCGGTTCCACCACTTCGTTCTTGGCAAACTGGACTCTTTCCTGGTTGGAATACCGAACACAGCCAAGGACTGAAGCATCAGATGTATGGTAAGCCCTCATTAAAATGAGTCAATAGCGCTAGGATACTGGTCTAGCCCTTTGTCCCGACACGCGATCCCGAGGACGTCAACTGTTGTACATCAACCTCTAGCAAGGCTACAGGGCGGTGATACCGAAGCTAAAATATAGTACATAATATTAATCAGTGATGTATGGGAGGGTACGTCGGCAAAGGGGAAGGCGATCATGAAAACGATAAAGTACACAAAAACCATCGCCGTCCAAGTATCCGCTATAGTAGCGAAACCCCCGAATCGGGACGTCGAGAATCGGGAAATGACGCGTGATTAGAGCGTCGAAGAGCTGCCCTGGAGAAGAACGATTAGAACGTACTCAGTGACGTAATGGATATCAACAGTCAAACCATTTACTTCAGCAATCCGATCTAGTTCTAGAAATTCATCGCCAGGTTTGATGTTTACGTTCGCTCTCCCAAAAAGCTCATCTCACTGCTGAATTACGCTACCTATCATAAGTGAAAAGGGGAGTATCATCTGTTGTTATATGCCTTCACGAAAGCCTACTCTTTTCTATCCTCTTGACACTTGACCCTACTTTCTGACCACCTTGGTAATGCACAAGAAAAAAATTCTGGTTTCAGGCGAGTACGAACAGCACCGGTAGATTGAGAGAGAATAGCCCACTGGTATCCAATTGGATATTACCATCATTCGCGCTCACGGAGAACGGTATAATGCAACCTCTCAATCCACCGAGCGTCGATGCGTAATGAATAGGTACTTGTCCCCTTGCAGGAAGGGCACACGTGTGATAGTTTTGGCGACACAGCATATCGTTGTACCTCCATTTTACTCCGCGTACCACGCGTTGTAACTTATATAGGGATGACTTGCAAGCAGGCGATCCCTTTCAATCGTCAAGTTTTCTGCAAGCCTATGGAAAAACGAGCTGGTATTCCTGCCTCGGGTGCGTTTTAGTATCTACTCCAATTATGATTTGATTATACAGAATGCAACTGATGATGAATTGTTGGGACGGGATACCTCTCTACGTTCAAGACGTCCGCCTGCTCAATCCAGTATTCGGTATAACCTAGCTTCTTCCAGTCTCCCCCTTTCTTATTTTTTATAATCTTCGTCAAAGGGTACCACAACAGTGCGGGAATTTTGCAGTATCTTTACGGAAACGGCTAGCTCGGTAGGACGGATGTTGTGTATCTTAGCGAAGAAGTGGTCATGTTTGCTCGGTGTCCAGAATGGGACTCGATATCATCATTCCGCTGGTATGAAGATGTAGAGATATCATCGAGTAATTTCGTGGCCCAGAAGATGAATCTCCGTTTCGTGCTTACTCAGCGGTACTGGTAAGAGTACACTTTCCAACGCTAGCAAACCGTGCATGCTATCAGCCGGGAAGCGAAAGTAATCACATGACTGGCTTATCCGATTGTGCACCAAGTACGATGCCGTCGCAGAGAACAAAATGTGTGTAGCTGATGTTGCCAAGAACGAATGCATTCGAGACAATCCTGACAATGACGAAATGGATGATGCATGTAGCGATGCCCTTCTCTTTCACTGTAGAGGTGACGAAACGAGCCGATGGTTTTTCAAGTGGTGACGTTGCATCATGAGGAGTTACCCCGACGACAATGAGTGCTATAGGTATAGTATGGATCTGACACGGCTGACTACGGCATCTACGGTATCCAGACCGGGTGTCAAGTGTTTATATTTGGCCCCCCTTCCGACCCTCACAGAAAGGCAGTCTCCAAGGCTGTGGAGAGCAAACACGGTCATCAAGACCAACCGTGAGCGCTTCAATTGACCCAGCATACAAACAGCTGCTTCAAGCAGAACCGATTGCGAACGATGCAAGGCAAGGAAAGATGGATGTTCCCCACTCCGGCGCCGCGCATGAGCTGAATTCAACTCGGGCGTAAAAACAACGGACAGCCCATCCGCGGGCAACACCCCCTTCTTATCTCAGCAGAGGTCTGAGATCTCGCGCGAAAATGAAAGTCTGCGCCTCCAACCCACCGGACAACTGCGCAAGGGGGCCATGAATCCGTTTTCCGAAACCGCCCATCAGCTTACGTGGGCCCTGCTTTCTCGTGGTGATTGCAGCCTGCAGCCCGCACCTCACCTTTCTCATCTTCATCCGTCTAGTCGTGCCTTCTCACCAGCCATGCGCCTGGCCAATGAATATGGAGCAGATGGTAGTACAAAGAGGTGCCTTGCTGCTGTGTACGACCGACTTGGGCGCAAAGCGTGATTTGATTAGTGCAAGCCCTCGTAAAAGTTCAAAAAGAGGCCGTGTTACCGCATGCAGGGCGTTCTGGGGCGTCGCTTCAATGTGCAGTGTATGTATGATGGCGCAGCGTGGATACATATATGGGGGGAGCCTTGCCACGTTGTGAATCGTTTGCGGGCGATCGTCTCCCATCGCCGCTCTCGCCCGACTTGGAGCTTTTTTGTTCGCGATACCTACAATAGATACCTACCCGGTCCATTTTGTTTGCGAGTTTCCTCGCAGCCTGTTCAGCTGCTCGGGTCGCAAAAGCATTATAATCACACCAGCACCGCTCCCGCTAACCGCTGCCGCCTCCACGACCACCCAACCTTCCGCTTCTCCGAAATAAGTAACGGTTTCACTGCCCTCTCCGGGGAACCCCTTGAAAGCGATGGACGGCACCAGAACCCTCAAAGCCAGCGCCTTCACAGTAAAACAATGGCTCGTCACATCCACCGACAGTGAAGGAAACCCTCAAACGCAGATCAAGTTGGACGTACAGTCAGCCAAAACCATCTCCACCACGTCATCGTTGTCTTTGGAAACGGCTCCATCGTACTACACCTCGACGCCGCAGACGACGAGTTCGGGGAAGGGCCTTTGCACGGAGCCACCCAAGCCGGGAACCTTTTGCGACGAGGCGACCGCGCATGCGCCCGGCGAGTTCGGAGGCGGCTACATCGTGGCGCTGGCGGTGTGTGTTCCGGTCATTGTTTTGGCGCTGTTTGGGGGGTTGTTCTGGTGGGAGAAGAAGAGGAGAATGGTGGGTGCGAGGAGGGGGAAGGGGAGGGAGGAGAGGGGGTATGAGATGATGGAGGGGAGGGGTTAGAGAAGATTCGGATGAGTTTAGGAGGAGGAAGATGGCGTGAGATGGGGGGGGGGGGAGGGGGTGGGGCAAGATAGGTGTGTGTGTGTGTGTGTGGGTGGGTGGTGATGACTGACAGTGCGCTTCGGAATGGTGTTGGCTGGCGTTTTGGCTGGGGGATCCATGGGAGGGTATACCGAGGCGTTCTCGGATTTTTATGACTTGGAAATGAAATCATGCTACTCTACGGCGAGTAATGCCAGTTATATGGGCAGACCTCACAGTCAGCCTCGAAACCGAAAGTTTCAGGCGAGACTTGTTGTTCGACGACCAAGTCCCAGTTCCCAATCTTCTCAAAATCTGCATTGTCGATGACCAAAATCCAGGAAAGCCCGAAATTATGACGATTGAACAAGGAAGACAGTGGCTGAGCGGAAACGAGCAACTGTGGGATGAAGGATAGAGGAGCCAGTGGGTTGGGTCCGAGGAGCGCAAGGTGTGCCAAATGCCAGCAACCCGTGAAACGAAAGGACTTTAAGGCTACGAGAGAAGAGGTGGTAGGAAGGACCATATCAAGAGTTGAAGAGTAAAACGACAAGTGATGATATATGTGCAGTGCAATGGCTCATGGGTAGAGCCCAGCATCTGGCAAAGATGGCTACTCGTTTCCTGTCCAAACCCCCTGTCGATACTATATTCGTACTAACAATATCTTTTCCATTCCATCATCATCGCTCACTTTTTACTCTGGTCACATCGTCATTCACACCACCCACCTCTCATCCACGCTCTTCCCCCTGGTCTCACCAAACACCACCCATCCCACTCCCTCATCACCCATAATTAAAAGGATTCCTACAGAGCGGACAACTACTACTCCCACTACTCTTGAACCACTTGAACAAACAACCCCCATGAAACGCGTTCCTACAAGTTCCACACCTCTTATCCGGCAACTTCCGATCACTGCCTACGACACTATAGCAAATAGCGCACTCGGTCTGGCCCTTCATGGCGCCTTCTACATTGCGCTTGAACGTCGTGAGCGCATCGATCAGGCTGCCGTTGAAGATGGTGATTGCGCCGAGCGAGGTACGCAGCCAGGACTGCCATTTTGCCTCGGTGACGGCGACGCGGTTGAGGCCTTCGATGCGCGCGTTGGTGAGCGGGAAGGAGGGAGGGAGCGAGATGCGGATGCTGGTCGCCTGGTCGTCGAGCATGTAGGAGGCGGTTATTTCTTGGGCACGCGGGGCGACGCGGATGCTGAAGGGGGAGTCGGGTTCGGCGGCCGTTTGGGTGTCAGTCCATTCTTGGACGGATTTGAGGGCTGCCGCTATGACGGGTGGAGAGATCTATGAGATGATCAGTACGGTGCGTATAGGAGTGGTGGGGGTTTGAGGCTTACGTATTTCTCTGTCCATGGCTCGAGGGTCACCACGATGGGGCGAGACTTGCAATTATTGTACCACGACTTTGTCAGCGAAGGAATATGAAGGAGGCAGAGGTAATAGAGGTTCGTGAGTAGCCACTGAGTGTCACGCTTGGGAAGTTCCACATCTGGCTCGTATGTGGTGATGTCGAGTTTTGACACGTCTGCAGGCTTGTTATTTGCGTGACCAAGGAAGTCGAACATGAAGTCAAGTAAACCGGGCAGATATTCGCCTTCCTTGACATGGTCGATATAATCATTCTTGACTTTGAAGGACTGGTAAGTTGATTCGGTTAGCGGACAAATAGGAGATGGAGGTGGAACAACTGACAGCATGTGTGAGATGGTCAAAAACAAGCAACCAACTGAGCAGATAGCCCCGCAGAGGTAGCGGAATATTGCGTTCAAAGTTTGCTTCAGCCAAAGCGGCAACCGTCGGTGCTTCCAGGATTAGCGAGAGGAGTTCCTCGGGTAGACGTGCTGTGGTCTTCTCCAAAGCCGCATCAATCGAAATCTGCTCTTGCGCAGCTGGTATTTGCTTGTGCAAGATATCGAACGCCGTTTGCTGCACATATTGAGACTCAACGTAGAGCAGTGGAAAGATATCTTCAGTCGACTCCAGGTGTTTGAGCGGCACACTGGCAATCTGACGCGCCAGAACCTGGTTGGTCATCTTGAGTGGAATGTGCGATTCATCGGGGAAATGTTGCGAGTGTTTCAAAAGGTTCAGCAAGCCTTCGGGGACGACATGCTCGGTCTCTTTCCAGACGTCCAGAAGATCGTCGTTGGGATCTTCGATGACCGTAAGGCTACGTAACTGCGCGAAGAGCTTCAGCGATGCGTGCACGAATGGAACCGGGCTGCCTTGTATCAGTACTGGTTCCATCGACCACGATTGCGATGAAATACCTATCCATTCCTGACTCATTCTCCTCCAACTCCTGGGTAGCTGACCAGCTCGCAGCCAAGGTGGTCAAAATCTGGCCCCAATGCTCACCATACATGTCACCCATGATGGGGAGAAGTACAGTGAGTGTACGGCAAGTCTCAGCCCGGACGGGAATGCCACTGCCGGTGTCTTGCAGCCAAGGTATGACATGTTTCACGAAGAAGATGAGTCGCTGTTTCGCGATGCTCTGAACAATTTCCTCCTGTGAATAGATGAGGAAGTTCAGCAGCACCAGCTGTTGAAGACCTGGCATGTTTGTCAGTGAATTTGTTCTTCGTGAGTCTGACTTGGAGAACAAAGAGAGTAGCAGACCATACCCTCTTCTGGCTTCTTCTCAAGATCCAAGCCAGTCAAGTCGGCAACCAATTCATTGCACATCCGCTCGCAGGACTTCGAGGCGGCCAGTGGCTCTTTGAAGGCATTGAGGAGATAGAGGAGGGGAAATATTTCTGAAAAACATTGTCAGCGGATTCCACGTCGGATTTTTTTCGAGCAAGTCTTACCCTTATCCGCGCGAATTTTCTTAAGAAGCTGTTGCATCTGGGATGTGTACGCGCTCTTCCAGCCAAGCACGTCGATTGCATCGCCCACGAGGACGCTGAAAGCCCTGGCCAGGTAGTATGCGCGCGCCGATGTACCAGGGTGCACCTTTTCAGACAATTGTTTGGCCCAAGCGATCAAGGAAGTATCATCATGCGACAGATCTTGTTGCAAGCGTACAATCTCTCGTGTGACGAAAGGCTGCGCATCCGACATGAAAGTGACAGCATCCGCTTCCGAGTCGGCGGTATAGTCAGCCCAGAGCCCGTTAGCACCGGCAAGGCAATGGTTGTCGTCCGCAAGCTGAACCGTGAGGGCAATGTTGGTGAGATAGGCTTGCTGTAGCTCGTTTGGAAGCTTTTCGAATGAGAAGAGGTCTTCTTTGAATATTCTCATCACATACAGGGTGATGCGGTACGCTGCCGAGTAGCCATCCGCGTCGCGAGGTAGTCTTGCCGTTGATGATGCGGGGTGCTTCGGCTCCACCAAGTAAATGGCCGAAGCCAATGGGTTCGCAATGGCCAGAGACGTTCTTGGGGCAGCGTCCAGGAATGGATCCAGCGCTGTTTTCCAGTCGTCAAGCTTTGGGAATATGGGCTCCATGTCGACCCAGGGGGTGCCAGGCCTGACCAGCTGTTTCGCAAGCTCCACGAGGGTTCCCACAGAAACAGATGTATGCGATGCCTCCTTGAGCCCATGCTGAATCAACTCATACACCGACTGTTTGGTGTCTGTACTAGCCGACAACACAGTCTGTATGGATGCGCTGACCGCGGCGGCTCCTTGAGAGATGTCGTCGTCAGGAGATTCAGAGGCCAAGAGCAGGCCCTGGAGAAGGTTGGAGCCTTTCGGGGTAGCGATGAAAGCCCTGAGCATGGACGGGTTTTGCCTGACAATCTGACGTAGACCTTGCAAAGCGTTGGGTGCTTGCGAGGTCAAAGACATGGAGGCGGTCATCTTGGAAAGAACGGTATCGGTAGTCTCGGCCGATAGTATTTTCGCTGGTGATTGAAGGATGCGATTGAACGAATCCCAGTCCAACGAACCTTCGATGGCGCCTTGCACGTTGATTTTTATGTACTGTTGCAGTTCCGGATCTTCGGATGCCAGCTCAAACGATTTGGGAATCTTTGATGAGGTTAGGATAGCCTCCAACGCTCTGCTCCTGATTGTGGATTCGGGGGCTTTCAGAACCACTTTTAGCGCTGCGGTCCAGACGTTCCTAAAACAGGGTAGCTCGGACAGGGAGTACAAGATGTCCACCAGGTATGAAGAGGATGGAGAAAGGAGCAGTGTCGGTACATCGTCTTGGATAAATGTCTGCAATTGCTGGCTCATCTGCTCGTCGTTGAGGATGAGTGCGTGATGGTGATGCAGGAACTCCGCTACTGCACCTGTTGCGCCGTACGGCTTGCCATTCCTGTTCTTGATGTTCGGCAATGCCTCCGAAAGTAAGGAAGAACATGCTCGACCGAAAACTGGACCAAGTCGCCCGCCCGAGGCTGTCTCCAGGGCTCGTTCTTGGAGGGTTGCGAAGCGCGACGCCTGCTTCACCAAGGCGTCTTGAGATCTCTCGTACTCCTTCGATTGTTCGGGCGCGGATGTCTTGATGTCGTTGACGAGTTGCTGCATGTACGCGGGCCAATTTTCCTCGATGAGCGTGGGCAGTGTATCCAGGGACAAGGCCATCTCAAGGAGATTGGTAGAATGCTGTGGGAGGTTCCATTGCGCATTCTCGGGGGTAGGCCGCAGGTACTGGGTGATCAACGGCAGCACCATCTCGCGTAGGAGCTTGGTCTGTTCGTCGTCGTCGAGAAGACTGCCGAGGGAGCCCGCAATGGTAAGATAGGCCTTGAAGGCGGAGTCGAGATTGAGTCGCGATTCGTCCTTCCGAGCTATGCCTCCTTGGAGAGCGCCCAACAGTTCTGCGGCATCTGCGGCGTTCGTGGGCAGCATGTCCCTCGGGAGGGCGTTGAACAGATGCACCAGACGATCCCAGAAGCCACCCGGGCCGAACTGTGAGCCCTTCTTGAGGAACTGCCTGAGCCGCCTGTCGACGCCCGTTTTGCTCCTGTAGTGCTGTGTCCACACGGTCGGATGTGCGGCGGTGAGCACGGCAAGAGTGTCGATGTAGTCGAAAGCAGATCCAACCTGGTCCGAGTTCAGGGCAACGGACAGGTACGCTCTGCTGACGGCTTCCAGGTTCGCGTGCACCGCTTCGGGCTGCTTGGCCAGACATGTCTTCAGGAAGCGATGTATGGCCCGCCGTATGGAAGCGTCCTGGTGTGATGCAAACTCCCACAGCTTCCTGTCCGCCACAAGGGCGTCGTAGCCAGGCTGGAATTTGGCACGGTCCTCGGGCGGCAGATTGGCCAGCAGGCTTCCCAGCAGGGCGATGCAGGCCGAGACGACGCGGCTGTACTTGGCCATGGCATCGTCGGGGCTGACGGTCCGCTCGTCGCTGAGGGACAGTTCCGTCTCCTTGGCGATGGCGTCCCGGCAGTATTCCAGTATGGGTTGCTGGTATGCCTTTCTGATGTTCTGAATCTTCTCGGCCGTGGGGAAGACCAGTCGCAGCGAGCTCTGCGTCGCCTCCACCACCGCCCGATCGCCGTCGTACAGCCCGCACAGCCACGCGCCCACCGACCTGGGCATGTATTTCGCGATCCTCTTCCCCGCGGCCGTGGCCAGCTGGCCCTGCAACGCGTGGGCGCCCTGCCGGACGGCCTTGGCATTGTCTATGGAGGTGCGGGGATACATTTTGATCTGCAGAACACGTTGGATTACTGCATGAGCCGCGATACGTACATGTATGGGTGGAACGCACCCACGCCTCCAGCAGGCCCTCCTCCACCGGCCCCTCCAGCGCGGCTACGTGGGCCTGCAGGTCTTCCAGCGCCTTTGCCTTGGTCGTGCCGTCCTTCTTCGACAGGTTCCTGAAGTACACGACCACATTGGGATCCGAGAGGGAGGAGAGGTCGGGCGGCTCCGTCACGTAGGACAGCTGCGACGAACTGGCCCCGAAGGTGCCGAAGCCGCCGCCCGCGCTCGAGGCCGCCCGCGCGCTGTTTGCCTGCGACTTTGCCTGCTTCCTGCTCATGGCCGCGAGCGGGATGGCGTCGAGGGTGTCGAGAGGAAGAGTTTTGCGAATCTCCCCTCCGCACACACACGACAGAGGACAGATGACGGCACCATGGTGGGGTAGACCAGCCTCCGCCCCCCTGTCCGCGCTAGGCCCGACCCGGAGGGCTAGCCGAGCTCCCGCAGCCGCATCTCGTAAGCTGGAAGCTCATGGTAGAATCTCTCCCGTCTCGCCTCCCATGCCCCAAAACGACAGCCCTTCACCGGCTTCGTCGTCGCGACCAGCATGAAGTTCTTCATAGACGAGCTCCCTGTGCTCTTCCCGTACCCTCGCGTGTACCCGGAGCAGTATGCCTACATGTGCGACCTCAAGCGCACGCTGGACGCTGGCGGCCACTGCGTGCTCGAGATGCCTTCGGGCACGGGCAAGACCGTTTCTCTTCTGTCCCTGATCGTAGCCTATCAGCGCTTCTACCCCGAAGAAAGGAAGCTCATCTACTGCTCGCGTACCATGTCTGAGATTGAAAAGGCGCTGGCGGAGCTGCGTGGCCTGATGAAGTATCGCACCCAGGAGCTGGGGTACGAGGAGGAGTTCCGGGGCCTTGGCTTGACCAGCCGAAAGAACCTGTGTCTCCATCCGACCGTCAAGCGCGAGAAGAGCGGTTCGGTCGTGGACGCAAAATGCCGGAGTCTGACGGCTGGCTTTGTCAAGGAGAAGAAGGAGCGGGGCGAGCATGTCGAGCTATGCGTATATCATGACAATCTCGACCTGCTGGAGCCCCACAATCTCATCCCCCCCGGCGTGTGGACGTTCGACGGTATGCTAAAGTACGGCGAACAGCAGAAGCAGTGTCCCTACTTCACAGCCCGTCGGATGATGCCCTATTGCGACGTCATCATTTACTCCTACCACTACCTGCTTGACCCCAAGATTGCCGAACGGGTGTCCAGAGAGCTTTCCAAGGACTGCATAGTGGTCTTCGACGAAGCCCACAACATCGACAACGTATGCATCGAGTCGTTGAGCATCGACATCACCGACGATGTGCTGCGAAAAGCGACGCGCGGGGCCACCAACCTGGAGCGCAACATCACCGACATGAAGAACACGGATTCCGAGAAGCTGCAGAGTGAGTATGCGAAACTGGTCGAAGGGCTACGGGCGGCGGATGAGGCGAGGGACGAGAATGCCTTCATGGCCAATCCTGCACTGCCCGACGATCTGCTGAAGGAGGCGGTGCCGGGGAACATTCGGAGGGCCGAACATTTCGTCGCCTTTCTCAAGCGCTTCATCGAGTATCTGAAGACACGAATGAAAGTTCTGCATGTCATCTCCGAAACCCCTCCTTCGTTCCTCAGCCATCTGAAAGACCTGACCTTCATCGAACGCAAACCCCTCCGCTTCTGCGCTGAGCGTCTCACATCGCTTGTCCGCACCCTCGAGCTCACCAACATTGAAGACTACCAGCCCCTGCAGGAGGTCGCGACCTTTGCTACCTTGGTAGCCACCTACGAAACCGGCTTTCTCCTCATCCTCGAACCCTTTGAATCCATAACGGCCACCGTGCCAAACCCCATCCTCCACTTCACCTGCCTCGACGCCGCCATCGCCATCAAACCCGTCTTTGAGCGCTTCAGCTCCGTCATCGTCACATCGGGAACCATGTCGCCTCTGGACATGTACCCGCGCATGCTCAACTTCAACACCGTCGTCCAAGAATCCTTCACCATGACCCTGACCCGGAAATCCTTCCTCCCCATGATTGTCGACCGCGGCAGCGACCAAAACCAGATAACGTCCCAATTCGAACACCGCAACGACGGTCCCGTCATCCGAAACTTCGGAAACCTGCTGATAGAATTCTGCAAACTGACCCCCGACGGCGTCGTCGTCTTCTTTCCCTCGTATCTGTACATGGAAAGCATCATCTCCCAATGGCAAGGCATGGGCGTCCTGGACACGGTCTGGAGGTACAAGCTCATCCTCGTCGAAACCCCCGATGCCCAGGAAACCTCCCTCGCCCTCGAGACATTCCGCACCGCCTGCAACAACGGCCGCGGCGCCGTTCTGCTGTGTGTCGCACGTGGCAAAGTCTCCGAAGGTATCGATTTTGACCATCACTACGGCCGCACCGTCATCAACATGGGCGTTCCCTACCAGTACACCGAATCCCGTATCCTGAAAGCACGCCTCGAGTTCCTGCGCGAAACGTACCGCATCAAAGAATCCGATTTCCTCTCCTTCGACGCCATGCGCCACGCCGCCCAATGTCTAGGCCGCGTCATCCGCGGCAAAGACGACTACGGAATCATGGTCCTCGCCGACAAGCGGTTCGGCAAGAAGATCACGCAGCTGCCCAAATGGATCCAGATCGCCTTGGACGCCAAATGCACCAAACTCAGCGTCGATCAGGCCGTGTCCAGCGCAAAGGCTTTCCTGAAGGAAATGTCCGTGCCCTGGTCCAGGAGCGAGCAGGAAGGACACTCGAGCTGGAGCCTGGAGGACCTGGAACGCCATCAGCAGAAGAAGAAGCAACAGGCCATCAGCGGTACCGATGTCAATGCCATGCGTGCAGCCGAGGGACGGGCGGAGAGGATCGTGGAAGTCGACGACGAGGACGAGTTTGGCGGTGGTGCGGGAATGGACCATGTCATGGCCACATTGGACGCATAGAAGATGGGGGGGGAATGAAACGCCGGTCTTTCTCTCCCCAGTCGGAGCTTTGGTCTGCAGAAAAATTTGTAAATCGGGGTAATTGTAATCGTACATGTTGATGCTTTTGCTGCAGGGTTAGATGGGAAAAGGGGGTTCAGGCATATAGTCAAAGCGGGCTGGCGTCATACATCGATCAATCGACCCTTGGATTTTGGCTCACATTGCTGTTCACTACTACTACGTAATGCGCTTCCGTGTCAACGTTTCCGAGACGTTCGGACGGGAGACGTGTTGGAATTCAGGGATCATTCGTTTATACAAAGTGCATTCGAACTTTTTTTTTACGTACTTGGCTGCTATGGCATGGCATACCCCTACTGCCATTCTACATCCACCACCAGCCGTACTTGGTCGACGTCGTCTTGTGCGAGCTGATCCTGATGGTCGAATACGCCGTCGTTGTCGGCTTCTTCGTGGTGGAGGAGGAGGAGGAGGAGGAGGAGGAGGAGGAGGAGCTGGGTTTCACCGTGGAGTAGGCGGGAGGGCCCGGTTTCTTCGTCGACGAGCTGGGCTTCGCTGTCGCGTAGCCGGAGGTGCTTTGCTTTTTCGTCGACGAGCTGATTCGGATGGTGCTGTAGGCTGGTGGTTTGGACGTCGAGCTCGTCTTCACGGTGCTGTTGCTGGGCGGCGTGGATACGGGTGGGGTGGATGTCGGTGTCGGTGTCGGTGTCGAGGACGATATGACGGGTGGCTCGCACGGTTCCGTCGACTCGAGGTTCTTCGCCACGTAGAGCGACAGCCGGTCGGGGCCGCCGCAGGCCTGCGTGCTGTTTCCTGTGCACGGAGTCGAGCAGTCTCCGGCGCCTGCCGACGTCGTGCCGTTCCCTAGGACGACGCCGCAGTAGCATTCGCGGCCGAATTCGGTGCCGGCGAAGGGGAAGCCTTTGGTTCCGCAGGCGGTCAGGCAGGTCTCTGTCGTCATGGAAGAGGCGTTGAGGTAGTCCCATTGGGAGTAGTCTAGGGACCGCCCGCCTGTGCCTTCGGTGTAGCAGCCGAGCGATAGGTAGTCGGATGAGATGGCAATGTCGTCGGCATCGGGAAAGGTTGGGTCTTGGTAGACTGAGATGCGGTCCTGGCCGCCACACGCCTGGGTTGGGTCGCCTGCGGAGGATCAGTCCACGCCATTATCTAGGGGATGTTGTTTGGAGGCGGAATTACCGTTGCAAGGTAAATTACACTCCCCTTCTGCGGCAGCCGCGGCGGATACGCTAGTTCCGCAGAAACATTGCCCTACTATCATTAGCGATATGGACCAGCAACGTTGTAGGAGACTTGCCGTGATACTCTAGGCCGGCATAGCGGTAGTTATTCCCCTTGCAGTACGAAGTGCACTGCTCAACCGTAGCATTGTTGAACTCAAGCTCCGTCATGAACGGGAGAGCACGGCTGGAAACCGAGTCTGCAAAGCATCCGGAATAGACGAATTTGGTGTAGGGATAGACACATGGTGGCTGGGGCGGATTGTTTCTCACCAAGAGCGGGCCCGAAGCGGACGCAAGAGCCGTCAGGCTGAGGAACAGGCAGGGGAACATGGTGGTAGCTCGGCCTTGTGCAGACGAACGATGCTATGTTGAGACGAAGAATGCAGAGAGGACGTTCGCTGGGGAAGAAGGTTGATGTTGATGTTCAAGTCCTCGGTTCGATATATAGTCAACCAGCAAGACAGCCATCATCGAGCCCGTATTCTCTCTATGCAAGAAGTATCGACATGCAACGCACTGTGAGCCTGAGGGGCAATTCTCGTGATCATACATAGTTCTAGGCTCCAAGCGGGATAGAATTGACGGATACATCCCAATCGACAGGTACAGCTTCCTGTTTTGGATACGACCCTGCAAGTTCTATGCAGGGTCGAATGAGGGTGAAGCGCCGTCTCGTATACCAGCAGTTGGTGCAGGGGAAGGGAACCGTCTGGAGAACGACGCGAATACGACCCTTGTAGAAAACATTCTGGGGGAGTGCAGGCAATAAGTTCTTACTGCCCGGGGGAGGGCTTTTTTATGCACGTTGTTGTATTGCTTCCCAGGCGGTTGGAAAAGCTGAAAGGGGATCCGAGAGCCGTGGTCGGTGCGTGATCCGTGCATACGCTGGGTGTGTCTATCATCAGACGACATAATTAATACCACCTCAGATGTTCTCTACATCTTCCTGACACCACCGCTTGCCGCTGTCTCTATGCATCTCGTATGCTCAGATCTCATACTAGAGGACCAACAAAAATAGGACGGGTGGTCAGATATCGAGTCGGACTTGCTGGGGCAGCTGCGACGCAACTCATCCATCATCAGGCGAGGTGCCGTGCATCTGGCATACTCAATGTGTACTGACATGGATATCTCATTAGACAAGGTGGGAAAGCTGAGATGGCCACACAAGGCGAACATCTCCGAACAAAAACGTAGGGGCGACGTGCTCGAAAGATTCATAGCATTTCCTATTTCAAGACGAGGGCCGTCACACTTGCCGCAACAGTCGAGGAAGTGGACAGGAGTGTATTTACCTCATCTTTGCAGCTTCTCTATGCAAGATCGGCGCTCTTCTGCTGTCCTCAGCGAAGGCTTCTCTCCCTCACCATGCTTCACCCATTATCAGCCTCCAGGTGACCGCATTGCTTAAAGCCCTCTATCACCCGCACCGGTATTCATTATCGAGTCTATCCTAGTCGTCGGCATGATTTCTCTCGTTGCCACTAGGAAGAGGAAAGATGCTCGCAATCCGGTGACAGCCTCTCACGACAAGGACAAGGTCCGCATTATTGAGCACCGCTCATCCAATGCATATTCCGTCAAAGCTCCTCAGATGAGGACCAGCCTCCCGTCCACATCCTCCCGCACTTTCTCAAACATCCGTAAAGGAAGTGTCAAGATTCTCTCCATCTTTCGAATCGGCAAAGGTATGTAGAATGATATCTAAAACCCTAAGAACACTTCCTGGATCCAGACTGAACAGATTTGAGGTTCGGTTCCCAATCCTGGCCTTGCGCAGCCTCGCGGCACCAACTCCAACGACACCTCCGACGGCACCGAGCGCGCCCACGGTCATGCGGAAACGGAAAGCAAAACAGCTTTGCTGTGCTCAAGCGTGGCCGAGCTTGCGATTCCCCGGGCTGAACTTGCGTCACGACATTATACGTCCTCATTGATCCACCTCACCAATGCCGCTGGCTTTGATGGGGAGTCTGAACCACCAATGGGCAGAATGGAAAGACATCCGGCTGCACTGCACACAAGCAAATCGACACCAGGATTATCACGGCAGCTCACCCAAAAGCTATCATCGACCCCGGTGCACAATCATACCGTGATTCATCGCCCGAAGCTGGACTCTCGCCCGACAATTCTTTCAACTAGCTGTACACAGCAGCCAGACGATACTGCCGATACTGCACACTTGTCTGGTCCTATGAGCGACCTCCATTCATTGCCTTCACAACTTTCGAGCTTTATAGGAAGCAGCACTCCTCCCCCGAGCCTCCTGTCAACTGCGCCGACCTCCCTCACGTCTTCTGGAGCACCTCGCTCCGCGGAAACGACCCATAAAATGCATCCTGGATGGCGTCATATTTCAGCGGGAGGCTCGCCTCTATACGAGCCGACGATGGAGCCGACGAATAGCCAGTTGCCCGTGTTCCCCCGACAAGATGCGCCAAGAATATCGTCGCCATCGGTTACGACAGTGGAGAAAGCAGCGGCCGCTAAAATCTTCTTTGAGTCTCATTTCGACCTTTTGCTCGCAAACAGGTATGCATTTCCCGAGCTGTTGCCCACGATCTGAAAAAAACATGCACTGTCCTTTTCCAACGTGGGCTTTACTGACTTGATATCCAACGCAGGTACAGCCCACGCTCCATGCGTCGACACAATCTCGAGAAAAAATTGTTTACATTGGCTGTCACCAACGAGAGGCGCCACCAGCAAAGACAACAGTGGTACATTGAGGAAAGTAACCACCTGCGCCACACACGCGTCCTCAAGTCGAAGTCTATTCAGCGTCAGAACACCAAGGGCGTTCATGTATCCAACTACGAAATCGTCAGAGTCCTAGGCAAAGGCAGCTTCGGCGTGGTCCGTTTGGTACGAGAAAAGAGCGAGCCTATCAGCAGTCCCACAGGAAGCAACAACTCCGAGCTCGTGTCTTATATGGACAGTGCCAACGATGCGGGGAGGCAGAAGCAAGTGTACGCCATGAAGGTCATTCGGAAGTCGGACATGCTTCGTAATAGCCAAGAGGGCCATTTGCGAGCGGAGAGAGACTTCTTAGTAGCATCAGAGAACTCACGCTGGGTAGTCCCACTTATTGCCAGCTTCCAAGACAATAAAAACCTCTACCTGGTCATGGAGTACATGATAGGAGGTGACTTTCTGGGCCTTTTGTTGCGGGAGGACATCCTGGATGAGAATGTCGCCAAATGGTATATTGCCGAGATGATACTGTGCATAGAGGAAGCGCACAAGATGAACTGGGTCCACCGAGATATCAAGCCAGACAATTTCCTCATCACCGCTTCTGGGCATCTCAAAATTTCCGACTTCGGCCTGGCATTCGACGGCCACTGGTCTCACAATCAGGCTTACTACACCGACAAACGATACAGTCTACTCCACGACTTGGACATACACGTCGATGGCGACGCCCAAGACTGTGAGGAGGAGCAACAAAGACAGGAAGTCCGCAAGACCTTTGATCTCATTAATGGCAGGATATCAGGCAGAGAGCGTTTTGAGAGCGATGGAGCCAACGGTCCAATCCTTGATTGGCTCAACCGGACCCAGCGCCGCCATTTCGCGAAGAGTGTGGTCGGTACAAGCCAGTACATGGCACCAGAGGTCATCAAAGGGCAGAGTTATGATGGACGCTGCGACTGGTGGAGCGTTGGCATCATCTTCTATGAGGTGAGACAATACCAAGCACAAGCCACGGAAATCCACGATCGTAGCATGACGTGAAAATGTGAAATATTGCTAAACTCGAACAGTGTCTCTATGGTTGCACACCCTTTTTCTGCGACAACAGGCAAGCTACTAAGGCGAGGATCCTCGTGAGTAATACCCTTACCTCTAGTCTAAGAACAGAACCTTGGTCTTCTCTCTGCATTTTGAGCTCCTCGAAGCATTGCCTGGCTTTTGACATGTAAGTTTACGAGATTTTGGATGCTGATGCTCCACAGGAACACAAGCGCTATTTGCGGTTCCCACCTGAACAAAGATACGCTCGACCAAATATTGATCGCGTACCACTAATGCCTGTCTCGCGCTCCGCCATAGATCTCATCATGCAGCTTCTAGATGACAGGCAAGATCGACTATCTTCGAAGCGCTACCGGGAAAACGACTGGATCATCCACGATCGTACCATAGGCTCACGTCGTGTACGAAACAACCTTTGTACCGGACAGATTGTCTATCCTGGCGATGCTGAGGAGATCAAGGGTCACCACTTTTTCCGCAACATTCAGTGGCAAAGTCTTCATCTCACAAAACCGCCATTTATTCCCCGCGTGCACAACGGACAGCCTATCACGAAGTACTTTGACGACGAGGCCGACATTCTGAGTGCTTCCGATCATCTCGATTCGTCAAGCTACTACGACAACAACGCTGAAAAGACACCTACCGCCGCCGTGACGCCGAACACGGCCGATATACCCAGAGAGCAATTGGGCCAAGAGTTTGCTCAGCAACTGTCCGGCCAGGTATCACTAGCACCTTCCGCATCAAAGACCGATGACAAGATGAAGCGGCGCAAAAAGGAGAAGAAGAGACCCCGCGACAGACTACTTCGCGATCCACATGTTGGTCGCACGGTCCTGGAAATCCGGAAGAAGGGTGCTTTTGTGGGATACACATATCGGAGACCACGGTTCACTCTCTCAGATCTCGATGAGAAGACCCTGGGTGCTTGGCCGAACATGGTACCTATCGTCGCGTGATACAGGTGTGTGTCGAAACCCTGAAGGATTGTTTTGCTGTTTGCTTTGCGGCTTCTTTGAAGTTTGATATGCGTTATCGTTAGCTCTTTTTCTTTTTTGGTATTCTAAATCCTCCTATGAAGTTGTTGAACTCGCCCATCCTGTGGTTTTGTTGTTTGGTTTGTTCTGTGTCTCGTTTTCCTGTTCCGACTTTCTCATCTGTGCATAGTCGGTCGGTGTAATCTACTCGCAGTGGCGGTTGGGCTTGTGGCCGTGTAGAGAGTTGGCAGGCTGAAACCAGCCCTGCGGCCTTGTAATCCAACTTGAACTTGGCTCTGGTCAGCTAATTCAACGCTAAAAGCCTGCAGAATCTGCCTCCTCATCAGCCAAAGGCTGGTGCGGATCGACTATCCTCCCTACTGGCACAGCCACAAATGGGACTTGAGTATCGCATTAGTCATTTGGCGTCCATGTTCCAACACCACCTTCCCATCGTTATCACCGCTTCTACATCAAGTTCTTATGTTCCGTTTCCGGAGATTACTCAAGACACCTAAGAATACGACCTCGTCCAACTTGCGATTGGGCAATAGCTCTACTAGCTGAACACAGCATGTAGCCATCAGGCTTGAGTCGCAGACTGCGTCACCCATGGGTGCGAATAGATGCGTGCTGTCATGCAGGTTAGTCATAAGATTCACACTTGCATCTACAACCACATTGTCGATTATGGGTCCGAGAACATATGCAAGAGGCTTGACCTAAGAGAATCCAACGGCCGGATCTGGTCCATGTTAATTTTCTTCTTCCAGCCTTGAGCTCCTAGGAAAAAAGAGGTCAAAGTACCGTTCTGGCGCCGCTCTCTACCTTTGGCTTGGATCCCTTGCAGTCCTTTTACAGCATACATTTCCATCTCAAATAAAATACAAACAATGAAGCCTACTCCCCTCCTCTTGTCCCTCACTCTCATCCCAAAAGCATACTCATACCTCTGCATCCTACCATTCTGCACGCCAAATTGCATCAATGAGGCAGCCCATTGCGACAAAGGACCGGAATATTCCTAACGAAACTTGTTACTTGGACGGTTCAAGCTACACAGTGGGCGACACTGACCAGCACGAGCACGTTCGTGACTACGTCGACAACAGTGGACGCTAGGATTACTACTGGGACGACGACGAGGTTCGAGGTACGTCTACTTGACGCTACGATGTGACAAACACAGAGGGAGAAGAGCATAGAGGAATAAGAAGGGATAGGCGAATAGGAACACATATACATGCTCATCATGGATACTAAACAGACATCCATCCGCATCATCACCGCAGGCGCAGCAACCACAACCGCCCTGAGCACATCCATTGTAACCGTTACCGCCCCCGCGGCGCGCCAGGACCTACTTCGCCACTTCGCATTCGACAAACGTGCAATAGACTGTGAGGCTATGAAGGCGCGAGACAAACAACCAAGGGAGAAACAGAGAAAAACAGGCGTAGAAACACAAGGTAGAATTAGACGCTGAAGAGGCTAAGAGTAATGGAGGCCTCCTCGAGGATAAGTACGAGGGCGGCTGCCAAGGCGCTATCCCGATAAGGATAGCATGATCACGTGATGAGATCATGTGATCAGCATCTACAGCAAAACGCGCAAATAGAAAAACTATTGTCTCGACTGTTCGTATTACGCAAGTCGCTCGTCCGACTACCATTCGTATCCTCGTCACTACATCTATCCGTGTCCTCACTATTGCTTCCGTCCGAGCTAGCGAGCCGGCAATGTTGTGTGTTTTTATGATATTGAATGATTTCACTCCAGCCAAGAGATTCAAAATGCTTCTTCCTCGCCCACGCCCACCACTACATAGTTCCCAGCCCTACAGTAGCTTCGCCCCTCACCAAAACAACTGGTATCAACTCCAGGCTACTCCACCACAGCAACTCGTATCAACTTAGGACCACCAACTAGCCTCATTACTGTTCTTAACAGCTAAAACATGGTCCCAAATCTTTCTGCATGGACTGTCCTCTTCGCGCGACGGAATCGAAAGCAGAAACATCCGAACACTAAGCACCCCGAGAACAAGGATCATGTCCTCCTCTTGATGAACCAATACCTCACCAAATTGCGTCAAACTTGGTTCTAACACTTCATCGTCAACACGACCATCAGGCCTATGTCGAAAAGTTGTCTCTGGCCGCCGAGTGGCTTTCTTGCCACACAAGACTATACCTTCTCCACCAATTCTTCCATCTTTGTGTCGCAGGAGGTGAGCAAGCGGATTGTCTGTGTACACATGGTACATGGAGCGCATGACCTTCGACTCTCTTCCTTCGAGGCGCGGGAACTCAATTGGGCGACCTGGAAGCCGCTTCAGAAGTTCTTAGAGTATTACCCACCATTAGCAGGTGACGACGACTCAGGAATGATATGTTCTCCCGAGGAAGAAGAAGCGTTCCTTCGAAAATGGTGGGACTACAATGGGAAGACTTTCCGATTGCTAGATCTCCCAGAGGACCTTCGTCGCATGATCTACGTCGAGACTTTGGGCCATGAAGTGTACCCGACGATCAAACATTCTCATAAGTCATCATATGTTGTAGCATTCAGGAAAGGTTGTACGTATAACACCCAATGGGTCAAGGGTGCCACTATACCTCTCTACCAGCGCCTCGGTCTCAACTACTTCAACCATGTTGGTCTGAATCTCTCGAACAAAGAACTCCTCTACTACTTTGGCTTGGGCATCTATCCACCGGACTACCGATCGCGTGCTCTCCTCCTTGGTCTATCTTGGAGCAGACAGCACCCGAATCCGGCTCTGATGAATATCTTCGGCACGGTACGGACTTTGGACATCTGTTTCCGCAACCCGTTCGAAGGAGGAGGACATGATCTGCTGCGGAGAGGGCAAGGGGACGAGGAGTTTTGCTTCGTTCAATCCAGAGGTCTGAATGGACTATAGAATAAGGCGCCAATATCGATATCACTAGGACGGAGGGATATAGATTGTGATTATAGTGGGGGTTAGTTCTTTTTGGCATTTATAGAATACTTCGGGCAGTAGTATTATATAGTACGCTAGGCACGTGTGATGAATCTTTTGGGCCATCCGCATGATGAGGTCTCACCGACTGATTTGCTTGTCTGCAACACCTTCGCAATTACCAGGTGGTCGTCTCAGCCCATCCCATCTCTGTTCCTCCGATATACATCTTCCATCGTCTTTGCCATCTCGCCGCCATCCTCGACACTGACCAAGAACCTGTGGCGGCGGAAAAGAGGTCGTCCGTTATCGGCTTATCGCGGCTAGCGTGACAGGTCTCGTGCGGGGAATCGGCGCGTCACCTGCTCCCACCTCACGTCTCAAACGCGCGTGAAGCGTCAAAGAGAGGCCGACGCCTTCCCTTCTCATGGGCCTCCACCCAGTATGTTCCAGTCGAGTGCGTGCGTCTTGTCCAGCATCAAGTGAGATCCCATGGAAGATATACCCCGCGTTGTTCTCATACCGTTTCCATCCATCCAAACGACATCAGAACAACCCACGTCCCCACCCGCCACGCATACAAACTTAATCCCTAGAACCTTCCCCGCCACTCCCTTCCAACCCTCTTCAACCATCCCATCCCGCTAATTCAAACGACACACAAACCAACCATGCCGTCCCCACCGACAATCCCCTTCCCCCTCTACCTCCTCCCAAGCATCCCCTTCCGACGCCGCCGCTCCTCCGCAACCACCACCTCAACCTCAACCTCAGCCACCTCCTCCCCCTCCAGCTCTCCACCCACAAAGCCAACATGCTACCTCGCGACCCCCACGCCCTCACACCTGCGCTGCTCAAAATGCCTCACAGACCTGATACCCACGACCTCCATCATCAGCAAAGGCTTTACAGGCCGGCATGGACGCGCATACCTGGTTTCTCCGCCGACGTCCTCGACGCTGTACACGCCGTCCACGCTCCTTCCACCGAGCGAGCTGGGCAACGGCGATCTCCCCAACACGCACACGCACAAACCCGTCCCGCGTCAACTCGTCACCGGTGCACACACCGTCAGCGACATCTCGTGCAGGATATGCGGCAGCGTGTTGGGCTGGAAGTATGTGGAAGCCGCGGAAGAGAGCCAGAGGTACAAGGTGGGCAAGTTCATTCTGGAGACGAACAGGGTGGTTCGGGGGACGGGGTGGGAGGGCGAGACGGATGTGGAGTCTGAAGAGATGGGGACGGGGACGGGGACGGGGACGGAGGCGGGGAAGGGGAAGGATGGCGACGAAGAGGTCGAGTTTGATAGCCAGGACGAAGATGAGTGCGAGGATCTCTTTTCGGGCATCTGGAGTCCGCAGCTTGCGAGGCGGAGGAGGAAGAATAAGGGGTTTGGGAGGGCGTGATTTGGCTCGGTTGCACTTTTTGTTTTGCTTTCCTGTTTTGGACTTGCGTTGGGATTGGCGTTTGTTGGTTTTCTTGGGATGCGAATTCGGTCACGATGCGATACCCCGACGACACATCACTTCTTACATATACCCCACCCCCCGCTCGCTCACATGCAGATACCCCCCCCCCCTCACGATAGCTACTCCAGCACAGACAGGCATTGGGAACAGGCGCTGCATGGCATCCATCCCGTACTCATCTCGTTTCATTTCAATCATGATGGAACCACATAGGGCACATAATGATAATACGGACAATACATCATCATTCATCGAAATCTCACAGCCCCCATTCCCCTCTCCCTCGCCGCACCACTCACACCATCCTTGACCCTCTGCACTGCATCCCCCCACTTCCGCTGCGCAAACCCTTCCATCTCATCCCCGAGATCTCCCACCACCCACTCCAGCCATCTCACCACCCCGACCGCCTTGCCTAAATTCTTCTCCTCGCACACCACTTGACGCAGGTACTTGGCCAACGCATCGATATCCTCACCATACGGACCTTCCTCCCCAAACTCTCGCGTCCACTCTTTCATCGCCTTCCTCAGATCGCCTTCTGCGCAAAACCTCTGCACGGTGAACGTAGGTTTAGGCGGACGAGGCACTTTGAGAATGCGAGGTGGTCGAGGGGCGGGAGGCGGAGGTTCCGCCGCTTTACGGTGTTTTTGGAGCAGGAGGCGTGATGCTTGGAGTTTCTTGCGCTTGTGCTCCGCCATGACTTCGGCGCGGAGGTCTTCGGGGAGTGCGGATAGAAAGTCGGCGTCCAGATCGTCAACGGCCAGGGCGTCGTTCGCGTCTCGGTCTTGAGGGAGGACGGGATCGGCCGAGGTTTCCCGACTTTTTCTCGCCGGATTCTTGATCGAGATGAAGTTTGCCTGTGTGAGCGTTCTGCCCGCCTTGTCCTTGGCGCTGGCGAGGGCGGCAGCGGCGAGCTGGGCGGATTTTGGTGGGCGGCCACGGCCGCGCTTTACGGGCGCCACGACGGGTCTTTTGGCGGGGATACCGATGATTCTGTTCTTGCGGGGGGACTGGGGGAGAGTGGTTTGATCGATGTGTTTTGTGCGGCCTCGAGGCGAGCGAGGTGTTGCTCCGGCAGCGTACTGGGAGATGATTTCTGCTCGGACGTCTGCGGGGAGTGCGGCGAGAATATCGGGATCGAGTTGAGAGTGGGCAGGGAGGGCTGTGAGGGCGAAGGAGACGCCTTTTGCACGAGGCATTTCGCGCATCTCCTTTGGTGCACGTGCAGCCGGTGTGGGTGAAGATTGGCGAGCTTGTCGGAAGAGCTTTGAGCGAATGTCTTCTGGAAGTTCGGCGAGCACCTTTGGATCCACCTGTGTGGGCAGGATGAATTGAGTTCCCATCATATTCAGAGGCCGACGAGAGGGTGTCGAGTGATTCAACGCTGCAGGGCCAAATGCCACATGCGCACCCTCTTCAATGGCTTTGGGCTTCCGTGGAGTGATTGGGCCATCCTGGATAGGATCGACTTCGATGGATGTCACAGCTTTGCGGGCACTCTTCGGTTGAGCATTACCAACCTTGAACTGCAGCCGACGTTGTGAGCTTTCCAGACTTCCATCCGTAGCACTTTTCATTGGCTCCAGCTTGGTCATCTGGACGCCGATGCCTCTCAGCTCACCAGGTGAGAACCCAAAGCCCTTGAGGATGCTCAATGCTTCCTTCGTCAGAACCTCCTTGGCATTGGTTGCTACACCGAGCGCCAAGCTCTTGTTGTGGGTATCGCACTTGCCGTGGCCCAAATGCTTTGGTGGGTCGAGAGGAGCATCAGGCGAGCGACGCATCACCTTCATGGTGAATTGCTTGCCCTTGACCTTTTCTTTGAGCAGACGTTTCTGAAGCTCGCCGCATAGACTTCCAATAAATTCATCCGCCTGTTCTTGGTTCTCGAAGCGGACCCCCCAGTTCACCTCCGCAGAGACGGACTTGCGGACGACTTGCTCACCAACCTCCTGTCGGTCCACACCGCGCGAGTACTCCCATAGTCTGTCGCCCGTTTTGGGGCCAAGTGTCTGTACAAGTCTCTCCTTCGAGAGCTCGCGAATGTCCTTGACGTACTTGATGCCGATCTCGTCCAACTTCCCACCAATTGACCATGCCACACCGGGCAGATCTTGAACTTGCAGCTGTCCGATGAATTCGAGCACCTCCCCGGGCTTGATCTGATGTTGGCCAGCTGGCTTCGCTTTTCTCAGAGCGGCTTTGGCCAGTAGGATGTTACCACCAATGCCGACCGAGACATTGCACTCTGTCCTCGCCTTGACTTGATCGCGCAGTGATTGGGCAATCTCTTCCGCGTGAGCCTGCTCGCGGTAGACGTTGCCACCAACTGCAGCGCACAAGGTGGAAACATCAATCAACGCTTCATCGATGCTGACACTCTGCACGATCCCCCCTGTCGCGAGGATGACATCGTAGAAAGCTCGACTTGCTTCTTCGTAGGCTGGGAAGTCATAGGGAAGGACTTTGAGTTCAGCACACAGCTCTTGCGCCCGCTTCATCCACATGCCATTCTTGACGCCAAACTTCCTCGCTGGGTAATTGCAGCTTGCAATCTCGGAGCCACTGCTATTTCCATGCGCGACGACGGCTGGCTTGTCCCGGTATTGAGGGTGCTTCTTCAAGCTGACTGCGGCGAAGAAACTGTCAAAGTCAACGTGGAGGATATACCGTCTTGCTCCCGGCAGGCGTTTCTGCTTCGTTTTCTGCGTCGCGCTTTTCTCGCTGGCAAGAGCTTGCATCTGGGACTTCAATTCTGCCTTCCAGGTAGACAGATGATGGAGACGACTTTCGCGATAGTACTGCTCGAGGAAGTTGGGATCGACAACGGTGGATCTCCGGATCTTCGGATCTCGAAGCAAAATGGCATTGTGCTCCTCTGCTGTGAGTGGCCTGTTCTTGGTAAAAACTGCGGCACCTTCCACTGGGGCTTCTTCCCAACCGTCTTTTTTGACATCGGACCACTGGGGTTCATGCCCTTTGGGAAGGGGAGCTGGATCAGCATACAAGCTGTCATGTTGATCATCTGCCGCATCCATTGCAAGCTCAGGAGCGCGCTCGTCTGGCTGGGGACCGAGTGGAGGGCTCGTCTTGGGCGGTGTGACGAGCTTTTCCGAGCTCGCCTTTTTAGGTTGCGACGGTTGAATGTGTTCGAACGGGAGATGTTCCGGCTGATGGGATGGCGGCGCATCTTCAATATCGTCGCCCGGAGTAGGCAATCTCTGTCTTGAAAAGCGCGATCGCATGGTGCTACTTGGAGTGGGCGTGCTTGCAGGAGGCTGGCTACCTCTGGGCTGGTTTGCGCACCAGCTACTCTCGGCCTGATCCTTATAGCCCTTCGTTCTACTGCCGGCCTGGCTCGTTGCCTTGGCCTGGTCGAAAGCGAGCACCTTTTGATTTTCCCCTTCATCCACCACGCGATAGTTGTGCCACGGGAGCAACTTCCCCGCCTGTATGCTATCCACCACCCAGGCCGGCTTTACGATGCGATACTTCCGGAACTCCACGGCCTTCTTCGGGGTAAGGCTGCTGGCGACAATGTGCGTCACGGTGGTCTTTCCATCCAGATATTGCATGAAGCCGCCGCCATGCTGCACAATCAGCGTGTGCAGGTCGCCGAGAGAGGGCTGCGTGTAGCCGTTGACATGGACGACGGTGCCCTTGAATATCTGCGGCCTGTCGCCGGATTGCGAGCGGATGTCGGCGTCCAAGTTCTGGAGTTTGATCTTCTTCCGTCTGAAGTAGTCGCCGAAGCCCCCGAACGCCGAGCCTCCATACTCTTCGCCATCTTCGTCGGCAAAGGCGTGGCTCGCGATGCGCTTTCGCACCGAGTTTGAGTTTATCTCGAGACGCGACCCCATGGTGGTTGCACCATAGCGCGGACGTCAGAAGTTGATGCTAAGGTTCGACGCGTCGTGAGTGGCGTCACGCGCGTCGCCCCTCACGTGCCGCTCTCGATGCTGTTCTCGCCGGGGGGTTCGCGCACGGACCGCCATTTTGCCGGCTAGCGCAGGCGGTGAGCAACGGGCCCAAGCTTTCGAAATCTTGGCTCCCAACTTTTTCCTCAACGCTCGACCTCGCGCTTTTTTCTTGCTCCCAACGAGATTTCAGGCGCCTGGGAACTCGTGCTGCTCTTCAAACGCAAAGTCTCCTGTGCAAGTTCCTGCCGCCCGAAAAAGCAAATTTTCTCATCCAGACGGATACCTCCCTCCACAATGTCGTCTGTTATTCCAGCAGGTGTCTATGGCCTGCGAGTCCCAGCTGGCGGCGTGCCCATCCTTGCCTCCCAGGACCCTCGTGTCGCTGTACGTATACTTGCCCGCCCAAGCTCTTTTCGCATTCCGCCGGCTCCGCGCACCAGAATGCCTATGCGACTCGCCATGTCGCATTCCTCCCAGGGCCCTCCAGAGCTAACAAATGCTACCCCAGTTCCGCATCACCATGGCCGCGATTGACCCCACTGCCGACATCGATGGCGACAAGCCCGCTCGTGCGACTTTGAAGATCATTCGCGAGTGCGAAGAGTCGGACGATGAAGACGACGAAGATTTCGAGGACTACGACGACGACGATGTCGAGGGCATTCGCGCCAAGCTGCGCGAGGCGGGCGTGCTGGGCTCTGACGACGACGACGAGTCTGAAGACGACAGCGAGGATGAGAAGAATGGCGGACCTAGTGATCCTGTAAAGTCTAAGCAGGCCAAGCGTGAAGCTCTTGCTAAGAAATTGAAGGAAGAATTGGAGGCCGAAGAGATGGAGCTCGACAAACTCACCAACGGCGTCAACGGAAAGTCAAAGGGCAAGGCGAAGGCGGTCGAAGGCGCCGACGACATCAGCAGCGATGAGGAAGACGAGGAAGAAGACGATGTTGAGGAGCTTGTTCTATGCACCCTCGAGCCCGAGAAGGTGAGTATCCTCAAAAACAGGAAGTCGCCGTACCTTGAAAATAACAAGCGTATAGCACTGGCAACAACCCTTGGAGATTACCGTCCGCGAGGGTGAGGAGATCTATTTCACCTCCACGGGCACTCACGACATCTTCTTGACGGGTAACTACGTCGCCATTGACGAGCACGACCACGATGATGACGAAGAAGATGATGAGTATGGCCTGAAGCGACTGGGTTACGACGCGGGCTCTGACGAGGGTGATCTTGGTGAGGACTTGTCCGAGTCTGAAGAGGACGAGCTCGATGGCCTCGAGGACCCCCGCATCATGGAGGTTGACTCTGAGGAGGAGGCTCCCAAGCTTGTCAAGGCTGGAAGCAAGAAGGGCAAGAACAAGCGCGCTGCCGACTCTGATGAAGACGAGGCCGGTGCCACCCTCGATGAGCTCATCAGCAAGACCAAAGCTGCCGCTCCTGCCACCAACGGCGAGCAAAAGCTCAGCAAGAAGCAAGCTAAGAAGCTAAAGAACAACGAGGGTCAGGCTGTCGCTGCTGCTCAGGAGCCGGCAAAGAAGGAGTCAAAGGAGAAGACCGACACACCGAACAGCGACAAGAAGAAGGTTCAATTCGCGAAGAACCTCGAGCAGGGACCCACTGGCTCGCCCAAGGTGGAGGCACCAAAGAAGGATGCCCCCAAGGGCCCACGCACCATCAACGGCATCACTATTGATGACAAGAAGGAGGGCAAAGGCCGAGCCGCGAAGAAGGGTGACAAGATTGAGATGCGGTACATCGGCAAGCTGAAGAACGGCAAAGTCTTCGACTGTAAGTCTCCCTCACCTGAGTACTTGCATGTGTGCTGAGATTCCTCGTAGCAAACAAGAAGGGCAAACCTTTCTCATTCAAGCTCGGTGTCGGCGAAGTCATCAAGGGCTGGGATATCGGTGTCGCGGGCATGACCGCTGGCAGTGAGCGCCGTCTCAGCATCCCGGCAAAGCACGCGTACGGCAGCAAAGCTCTTCCTGGCATCCCAGCCAACTCGGAGTTGATCTTCGACATCAAGTGTATCTCGGTCAACTAGACGAGGATGTAGGTACATGATTTGACCGCAGGCATACTCGAACTCCCTTCCCTCCTGTACAGTGCTCGTAACTCCACTCCTGCGCATACGGCTTGCGCAGGGATATTTGACCTGCGTTTTCGCCAGTGCGCGTCGGTTTCCTCCATGTTTCTTTCGTCTTTCATCCTTACTGCATTGCGCGCTGCGAGATATCCGACTTGCATAATCTGGTCTTTTCCTATGGATTCGTGCAGGGAGGACGGATTTCTCGTCCTATGCCTCCTGTGTTGTTCCTTTTTCTTGCACCCTAGAAAGTATAGCCGCACCATGTCATCTTCATGTGTACTGTGTTTAGCGAGGCAATGTTACCTGTACTTTCCACGGGCAATACATGGCCGAGGAAGCTATTTCGAAAAAAAAGTCAAATACTGGGAGTTACCGGGTGCGGGTTCATGGATCGATCTATATAGTCAACAGATATGGTTTTCCATTCGTCCGTACTCGAGAATTGTCTCTTTCACCGGAACCTCCACAACCAAATTCGAGACACCCCAGCTGTGGAAGTTCAACCTGTTGGTGTTTTGCCCAACGTGTTCAGCAGAAGCGGGGATGTGGTCAAATTCAGCGCTCGCCAATCAAGATTCGTTGCCGAGGCATGGAGCGCCGTTAGCGCCAGCGCACGGTCCTCTCGCATAAGGACTTGAGTCGCCACTCTTTCTCCTCGACTCCTCCTCACCTCGACACCACTCCTTCTACACGACTACGTCCTCGCTTTCCGACTCCCACACACACCAAAGGCATCAACAGCAACAGCACACCGATACCCGCCGCTACCTTCAACAAAAGCCGCCTTTTACCGCTCGTCCACCAGACCGATCGCTCCCACTTCCGGCACCTCCGTCCACATCACCTGACTCACTACCCGATCCCAACCCTAACAGCAGCCGTGGCAGTTCTGTAGCAATGGCGAATTCATCCAGTAAACGCAGCAGTAGTAGTAGTAGTAATCGCAGCAGCACTTCCTCCATGGCCAATGTGCGCGCCAGCGCTTACGTCGTGAACGCTTCGACTGCGATGCTCAAGGGCTTCCACTACTCCACTACGGGGGCTGGCGGGGCAGAGTGGTATTCCTGAGGTCAGCTCAGTACGTCTCTCCCCCAATTCTTTCCCAGTGTTGAAACTGACTTCACGGAAGGGAGCACCTTCACCTCCTCCGAGTCCCCCCCTCGCCGCCAGACACACATCCGCCGCCAAATTGGCCGGCGGACGGGCGCGCAGAGGGGGGGCTGCATACACCATTAAAGAAGAGTGTGAGAGACTCTTCTGCGAGACACTGAGCTCTGTTTTCCTGGGTGAGGGGAACCTGGTTCGTCAGGACTCGCTGGTAATGGGTGTGCATAACGTGAATGCGTCTGCCGACAACGACTATGGAATCGATGTACGCTACGCCGATCGAATCATGGACTCACCGCCTGCGTTGGCGGTGAGGGACATGGATAAAGTGTGTTTGGAAGGACAGGATGGTATGGTGACGGACTGGATCGAGGTTTGGGACTATGTGAGCGGGATTCGCTTCCGGGGCTTCGTGGTCGAGAATGAGGGGGAGAAGACGTTGTTTGTCTTCTTCGATGAGAATGCCATTGGCGGAAAGATCAAGGCTGGGTGAGCCTCCTCCATCTCCATATCTTTTTCCTTTGGCTTCGCATATTAACTCATCACAGTCTGATGGCCCTCCTCGAACTCTGCGACATCGACTACTTCTCCTGCTCCCGTCTCGCCGTCTGCATCGACCGCCAAACCGAGACTTCTGCCATGGACTCGCTCGTCAAAGACCTCGGTTGGATCGGCTTTAGCCTTTCTACCCTAGGTGACTTCACCGACCGAAAGGAAATCATCAGTGATCAGTGGGTATTCATGGCTGTGGAGACCTAAGGACCTAAGGAACATTTTTCTTTCTGTATACATCATTGTGTAGGTGCCGACCTTAGGTAGCTAGCTCTTATTGCGCACATCGGTGGCGTCAGGAGTCTATCAATTTTCTTGCTCTTTTCTTGTAGTCACATTCGAGGTGATTGGGGCTAAGTAGCGAATGCGAATACGAATATCATGGCACCGGAAGAATGAGGAGTCGTCATATTGGCGTAATAACAGCATTCTATATACCTCAAGATTTCTCGCGAGGAATCTTCCTTCTCTGTGCGGCAGTTCAAGTGTCGTTGTTACCTATGGTTGTAGAGGTCAACCCACTAACAGTATCTAGGCACTATGTATCTGCCCAACTACCTGCAAGCATGACAATGTCAACGAAAAAGAATATGACATGGCATAATACTGCTGTCAAAAGACTAAGACTCTGGAGGCGCGGAATTGTTTAGTCGGTTTGAGGATAGATACAGGATTCGGGTGCACGGCGCCCTCACAATAGTTTCTACTATGGTACATGTCATAAGTATTGTAGGTGATGAAGGCGTTGAAGGAAGGCTGGGAGGGGTCTTGGCCACGGAGATGGTAAGATTCGGTGTTAGGTATTATCACTCCGGAGGTGAAAAAGTACGTACTATCTCCGTAGCCAGGGCCCTTCCAACCCCCCTGCAACGCCTCGACTACCTATGATACTTATGCCATGTACTATAGTACGTTACTTATTGCGATCACGCTTACCCAGCTAATGGATCCTCTTGTTCACCACTGGCCTAGTTTCCGACCCACACTGTAAGGGAACCTATACCAGTTGTAGATCGTATATTAGTTTCCGCAGTAGGCCCTAACATACTAATCAAATTTTGGAGACCCTGGAGAGAGTATCGCCAGAAGCCGAAGTGCATATCTTGGCACCGAAACCACTGCACAAAGCATGTCACGCCTCCAAGTCATATTCTGAGCCGTACGAAGGATAGGACTGGTTGGATGCCAAAGCCTCATATTCCACTACAACCTATAGGTGATTTGAAAGCTTGGGTTAGTATAACATTCCTTAGCATTAGCATCTGATGCATTTGGTATTGTACGACCTCCAAACCACCCTGCTGACAGGCGTAAGCGTTATTTCTGCGGGAGGCATTGTTCGGAAAAAATACAGGCGCTGATGCATGATGCAGCTTACTTCGGCTAGACGTACGCCTTCATCTTTTGGGAGTGTGCGCTTATCTTTACATGCACAAGATGCACAGGATGATGATACCGGTATGGACGCAACAAAATCCTAGAGAGCGGGGGCGGAGCCCCCATGCGACATTCGATTGTATGGTATACGATCCTCTCCGCAGTACTGCCCATGCTTGCCGACCGGCTCTCGCCCTGTTGACCCGCTACTATGACGACGTTTTCGTATACAGAATAAAGTGCTTGTTACTACTGCGCTTCGTGCCTTTGACATTGTTTTCATTCGATGCCCCACACTTTGTTGACCGGCAGGAGTGGCGTCAGCTTCCGTATTGATTTATCCACACAAAGGAATTTTAGGTTTCACTATAAGCAGATGTCAGCAAATAGTCAAGATTGCGTGGACACAGTATGTGCCATCTACAACAATAGTCCCGAGGCAAAGTGCGGTGCGAGAAGCTTTCCCTTTGAGATTACTGTGCAGAACCCACGTTTCAGAACAAAGGGCTTTTGGCATACTGTGGTATCATGGGTAAGTAGTGTACATGGAGCGTGCACAGTAGGGGTGAGTATAATACAAAACACGGACCAGTACAGGGATTGCAGCCAATAGCATATATCGCGGCTTTGCACCCCGTGTTGTATTTACGCCCGTTGTGAAAGCTCCATGTACACTACATACCACAGTATTGCTGTGGCAAACACCCCCATCATCCCACTCATATCCGAGGGACCGAGCAATATCTCATCACGTGCTTTCTTGCCCCCCCTCCCACCATATATCTGTCAGCCTGACTTGCACTGTTGAACCTCATACCGGGACGCGATGCAGAGTAGCGGCCGGAAACGCGTTGGATTGGCCTGCATTCCATGTTACAGGAAGAAACAAAAGGTACGTAGCTTTGGATGTACAAAGAAGAGGTACACCTGAGCAAGCCAAGCATTGTGTGTCTGTCGCTCACGCCGCAATTCTGCATGCGCAGTGTAATCGATGTTATCCGTGCAACCAGTGCACCAAACGCCGCCAGCCAGAGGAGTGCACCTACCATATTTCGCAGGCATCGCACCAGACTCCCCAGACGGAGAATCGCCTGCACGAAGATGGACGCGTCGAACCGCCGCAAGAGGTCACCTGTAGTGCTGAAGTGGTCGTCGCGTCGGCGGACTGGGGCAAGAGAAAAGACCGGACGCCGAGCCGGGGAAGCGATTCACTTGCCGAACTGTTTGCCTATGTTGAGCATAGCGAGTCAAATACCCTTGCCCTGATACTCAAGGTCAGTGACTTCCCATCTCCTTACCACGCGATTTTAGCGGGGCGCCGGGCGAAGATCGAAATGCATATCCAGGTGACCGTACTTTGAACTAATCGATCCAAATGCGCAGATGGGTCTGAGCGAGGACGATGACGACCCGGTTGGAAACCGACCAATTCCCCTGGAGCTTTATGGCGAGATCGAGAACAATATCAAACGACTGCCGAGCCGCGAGATTTTCGACTTTCTGGTCCAATATTACGTGACCGAAGTGCACTGGTGAGTCGGAAGATCCCACGGCTGACGGAATGCTGACAGCATGTAGGATGGAGCAGGTGGTGTATGCCCCGTGGTTCGTCGGACAGTACCAAAAGTGGTGGACTTCGGGAAGACCGTCGAGGGTATTGGACATTGAATTTGCCGTTCTCTTTCTCCGAATATGCTCCTACGCATCGCAATTTCTTCCTTCGCCATCCTTCACTATTGATCGTATCCGCGGCATGCCTTTAACCGACATCCGTGACGCATGCCACGAAATCGCCGGAGGATTAGCCGCGATTTGTCGGCAGCTCGATATGAGAGGCTCGGTGATCCGCATACAGCACTTATCCATCATGGGATTGCAGCGGCAGTGCGAAGGACGCATCAATGCCTTTTGGGAAGCCCTCAGCGATGCTGTTCGCGTGGCGCAGCGGATTGGGTTACCTCGAGGCCGCACAGCATGGAAGCAAGGGATGCACGAGTTCGACAAGGAAATACGGTGCCGGGTGTTTTGCAACCTCTACATATGGGACAGGTATGGAACGTCTTCGAAGCCACCAGTACTACATCGCGCTAATCTAGGCTGAATTGCGGCAGTCTCCTCTCCCGGCAGCTGGATTGCGACCCCTTCCTGCCCAACACCTTGACCCCGGAACATCTGCCGCGGATGCACCTTGAACCTCACGTCGACGAGGCTGACGCTCCCGAGACCTTCACGGAGCGCTTGATACTGGCCCGCTTAGCGAAATTCTGGAGGGGTTTCCCTCCAAGACCGGGTGCAGAGTATGAAGCGACGGAGGCCGAGGAGAGGTACGACAAGTTCTGTAGGGAATTCTTAACACAGCTACCTCCAGTGTTTGCGCTCGACTTCAGCCAGGAGTGGGACGAACGACTTGAAAGACTTCCACCTCAGAGGCAGACCTTACACATTGCCATATTTGATTTCCTCTGTCACAACTTTCGACCGGTACTGCTGTGTGAGCCAAGCCAGGTACAGAGTCTCCCAGCATACAAGCAAGTGTTAGTGGCGTCCCAAAGGAAGGCGCTAGCTGCGGCGACACTGAAGACGCTAGAAGGGGTTTCAAAGCTGCATTCTATGCTCGGCGGCTCGCATACCCGCTGCACGGCAATCATCCTGCCAACGTTCGAGGCTGCGGTTGTTCTGGTCGGCCTGATCACGGACGTGAATTTCCCCGGAGCCAACATGGGCGAAGACGGACTTCCAAAGGCGCTTGATGTCGATCCCCTGGGGTGGGAGAAGGCTCAGTTGACGAGGGATCGATGCTCCCGGGCCGCTCAAGAGGGGCTTGCACGTCTTCAGATGCTTGCAGAAGTCAGTGATATGGCTAGAGCGGGAGCCAGCACTCTTGCCCGTCTCATAGCCAAGGTCCCAAGCGGCGATGTTCCGCAGTGGCACGCTCTTCAGACTCGCGAATCCAACCTCAGTCCCTTTGACGACTTTTTCGAGAACTTTTCAGCTGGAGTGTTCCCCGTCTTGGAGGGTGAGCCCCAATGATTGGTTGGTCGCCACTGTGGTGCTATACTGTAATAGATGCTGATGCGTTTATTGGTACATCTTGAGGGTCTAGACTAGACTACCTAAAGAATCATAGATAGACTGTTAATTCACCATGTAGTCAATGATCTACGGGGGGCTGAGTTCTGACACACGCAAGAAAACAAGCTTATCTACGAAGACTAGCTGAGCCAATGAGATCAAGATACGGAGGCAGAGGACATGAACTACGATCCGAAAAGTTGTACCGGAACTGCAGTAGGAAAATATCCTGACCGATGGTTGAGGGGAGAACGTCCCGGTCTCTGCACATATATATGTGTGGTCCGAAACAAGCTACACCATAACCATCTTTACGCACGTCAAATGTCCATCTAGCCTTGAAACAGACGATGATCCCTGTCAAGGTGCATGGTATTGGGATAACGTGCTTCCCGCTGCTCTACATCATGCACGTACCACCTTGATCCATGCGCCAAACCGTAACCCACTTGGTGTTCTCGGAACGAAACACTAGGGACGCGGTAAGATCCAAGCTGAACAGAGGCCGTGGATCGGACATGCCAGGGTCCTTATTACAAATGCCGGGGATGTCGAGTCTCGAGACTATGGGCTATCTTATCGTGAGGCTTGGTTCGACCGAAGTTTGTCGGCCATGGAGCGCCGTGGTTTGCCGGGGATGATGCTCCTTCTCTTGTGGCAACATCCCTTGACACTGGTAGGCCTTCCTAATAGAGAAAATGCAGATATAAATACGTAGAGCTTGTGCTAGGTTATGATGACCTATCACGCAGAACTTCACCATCTCACATCTTTTGCAGGCTGGTTTTCCTGTCTTGTTTTCGGAATTCTCAATCCACTCAATCGTACTAGGATCCTCCAGAACAACATGAATCTCTCTGAAGCAATTCAGGGTATTGGTAGCGAGCTGGTGCCCACGTCGGCCGCTGCCCTTGCCCTCTTCGGAATGTTGTACCTCTTTTATGAGTGGATGCTCCCCAAGCCTTACCCAGGAATTCCATATGACAAAAAGGCAGCCAGAAGACTGCTGGGCGACGGTCCCGAGATGCTTCGCGAGGTAGGGCTCACGAGGGAGGTTCACATCTGGCTATTGAAGAAGGTGAACGAACTCCAGGAACCACTGTGCCAAGTGTTTGTTCAGCCCTTTGCTAAGCCATGGATCGTTCTGTCCGATTCCGTCGAGGCGCAGAATGTCATGACACGACGACCCGAGTTCGAGAGATCCGACTTTGACAGGACCAGCTTGAGTGCGCTGGACGGGTTTCACTCGCGTCACCAGATGGGGGATGTCTGGAAGAGGACGCGCGCGTGGCTGCAGGACCTCTTGAGCCCTGGGTTCCTCAACAACACGGTCAGCCCGGTCCTTTACGAGAGTTCTCTCCTTCTGATAGACTACTGGGACAAGAAAGTTCGTCTAGCCAACGACCGACCCTTTGACTGCAACGATGATCTAGACCACTTTGCCCTGGACGGCATGATGTCGTTTGTGTTTGACGAGGAATACAGACACGCTGGTCTCATCCCGCAGAACGAGGCAACAGGCAAAATGGAGCCCTCCAGTGTTAAGATCGGCCGCAACGGCGAGGCCAAGTTCCCACATGTGCAGCTTAACAAGTTCGCTGCCGCCATGTATGGAACTGTCGACACCATCAACGCTACGACCGCGACTTCCTGGCCGAGGTTGGGCCAATACTATGTCCGCCGACGACCTGCTTTCCACAAAGCCATCGCTACGAGAAGACAGGTCATCGAGCAGCAGGTGCAGGCAGCTCTCGAAAGGTTCGAGGCCACAGGAAAGCCCGAGACGGCGATCGAGTTCATGCTGTTCCGGGAGAAAAAGGCTGCCGAGAAGCAGGACCGCAAACCAGACTATACAAACACGGTCTTGAGGGATGAGGTATGCCTTACCCTTTCCCCTTCCATCCCTTTACCACCCACACAAGTTTCTATTCACTATTTGCCTAACCATTTCCACTAACACCGAGCAGATCGGAGGCCAGTTCCTCGCGGGATACCACACATCCAGCTCCACTCTAGGCTGGATCTTCATCCACCTGACCCGTGCCCCCGACATTCAAACTAAGCTACGCTCCGCCGTCCACGCCGCCTTCAGCACTGCGCACGCCGAAAAGCGAGCACCCACCCATGCTGACATGCTCAAGACCCGCGTCCCCTACGTCGACGCCGTCATCGACGAGGTCCTGCGCCTCCACGCCACCATCATGTCCCGCATGGCGCTGCGCGACACACAGATCTTCGGCAAGCACATCCCCAAGGGCGCCACGGTCTGGATGCTGTGCAACGGACCGGGCTTCCAGTCGCCATCCTTCGACGACGCGATCGAGAAGCGCGGGCCGTCGACCGAAACCGACTTCTCAAAGGACTGGGACGAGTCGCGCGACATGTTCACCTTCGAGCCGGAGCGCTGGCTGCGTCCCAAGAAGGGCGCCGCGGCGACGGATGGAGATGTCGAGTTCAACGCCAATGCCGCGCCCCAGGCCGCGTTTGGGCTGGGCATGCGTGGGTGTTGGGGACGGAAGTTGGCTTACGTTGAGCTGCGCATGTTGGTTGCCCTGGTAGTTTGGCATTTTGATCTGCTGCCGGTCACGCCGGCGCTGAACAATACTCCGGCGACTTGGAGTGTTATTCATCGCTCCGATGCATGTTATCTGCGGATGAGACGCCGCAATGATACGGGCAAGTTGGACTTGAACCTTTGAATGATGGAAAGAACGGACGGGAAATTGAAGGATTGATCAAGGGGACATGATTTTTTTTGGCAACGAAGAAACCTTCATATTACTTACCCCTTTTCATACTTTCCTTCCATGACGGATGATCTGTTTAAACAGGTAGTGTTCCAGAAACGGCCAATGAGATTCTCCCCATGGTATATAAGGCTACGCGTGTTTTGGTGATATTTTGTGGGACCTTTTGCTGGTAGATGGAGAACAAGGACAAAAGCAGAACACAGAAACGTGCAAGAATGATCAAAGATTTATCAAAGATTTACTAAAAGTCAGATGAGGCTTGGTTAAATGCATGCAGGGTTACACGTTTTCCCCCCGCCGTACGTCCGTCTCATTTTCTCCTCATTGGACCGAAGGGCAGAACATTTGTTTTTGGTGTACCGAGATTTGAGTAAGCAGATGACATTGAACCAGGCTTCACAATTACTTCGGGACGTCATCACTTCGCTCCTTGACGAATAGACATATCTCCCACATTATTTCTACTATGGACTTACTCAATTAACAAACAAAGGCTTTTGAAGAGTTTCTATCATGTTATAATATACATGTTGTGAGAGAGAGAAAGTAATCCCTTGAGGCGACCAGATTAAACAATTTCCCGACAATGGCGTTGCCATTTATCCCATTGCAGCTACGGGGGCGCTGGCACCACCTTGGAATAGCTTCTCCCTGCGCATCGCGAGACTCATGATAGCAGCAATAGCGCCGCCGACAAGAACAAGGATATACGTCTTTCCAATAGCGCCGACGATGGCGGCCAGGACGCGCGACTGGAGGTCCGAATCGAGACTTTTGACAATGTCAGAGCGAGTACCCAGGATGGCCTGGTGGATTTCGTCGACGGATAGGTGCGGCAGGATGCTCTGAATCTTAGACTGACTGTCGTTGAGGAGGATGGAGTTGGCAAGAGCGAGGAACAGCGTGGTGCCGAAGAACTGGGCCAACCCAATGATGCCAATGGCGGGAGCGATCTTGTCGACGGGCACCACGGCTTGCGCAATGGCAAACCCGGCCTGCGCAAACATGCCGGTCCCTGCGCCGATAAGGACGGTGAAACCGTATACACGGCTTACGGAGGTGTACTGGTCGACTGTGAAGGCCATGAGGGAAGCGGCCACGATGACAATGCAGCCCCCAACCAGAAACCACGGCTGGTAGTAGCCCAGCTTCGACATGAAGGCGCCGTTGACGATGAAAAAGACTATCATGCAAACGATAAAAGGGAGTAAGCGAACGCCGGCGTCGAGTGGACCGTCGCCGCGCGTCAATTGGAAGAAAAGGGGGATCATAAAGGTGGGTATGTTGATTAGAGCGCTGGCGGCCGCCGTGCAGGCGAGGAGGATTGACACGGTGCGGTCCTTGAAGAATTGTACGGGGAGAAGGCGACGCGCCTCGGTGGTGAGGAGATGGAAGACCTGTTGCACGCCCAGTGCAATGGCAAGCACACCAGCCACAACGAACATGGCGATGATTCGACCCGAGTCCCACGGCAGCGTGACACCGCCCAAGTTAAGCGCGAGGAACAAGGACACGAGCGCCGCACTCTGAAGTACGATGCCGGCGTAATCGATTTCTGCGGCGCGGGCGCGGAGCGACGTACCGGGACGGGGATCTCTATCGTTGGGGATCAGGAAAAACCAGGCCGGAGCGTAGATGGCGCCGATCAAGAGATTGATGTAGAAACTCCATCGCCAGCCTAGGTGGATTTATCTGTCAGTTCCATTGACGAGAAAACATTCAGGTGGTTGGCTAGAGGTATACTCACCTGCCGAGGATTGAGCGAAAGCGCCACCGATGACGGGACCTAGCACAGTACCGAGACCCCAGCCGAAGCCGGTGAGGGAGATATAGACGGGGCGTTCTGACATGGTGGTGGTGGTGGAGATGATGGTCATGCATCCGATATACTGGCCAGCACCGCCTATACCGGCAACCACGCGGCCGAGGATCAGCACGTTCATGGAAGGCGCTGCGCCGCAGATGGCGGAGCCGACCTCGAAGACGAAAATGTGGAAGAGATAGAGCCACTTTGCGTTGAAGTTGCCGTAGAATTGACCCCAGCCCATGTTTGTGGCGGTTGCGCACAGCAGGAAAGCCACGCTTAGCCAGGCCAGATCCTCAATGTGACCGAATTCCTCGATGAGCTGGGGCTGGAGAACGGCGATGATGGTGCCATCGAGGGCGTATAGGAAGGTAGACGAGACAATGGCCGCGATACACAGCGCCCATTTCCAACCGTGTAGATATTCTGGACGAGCTGGTGGTTCGGGCTCCTCACTCAGCTGCTTCTCGTCGCTGAGGGCGTGCAAATCGGCTGGAGGTGTCGAGCTGCCGTTGCCAGTACTGACGTCGGCCAGACTGCTTGCCTTGGTCTCGTCCTTGTCTTGAAGCGTTTCCATTGACGCTGTTGGCCGATTGGAGTTTCAGAAGATGCTGAAGGGGGTGGACGCAACAATGTAGTGAGCGTGACTTGAATGGGAAGGCCGATGTAAAGGGCATAGATCAGGTCCTTCATGGTTGAAGGTAGTTAAGCAAGGGGGAAAACATGTTGCCGTTTGCGGAATGAAATGGATTGCTAATGCATCCCGGGATTCGTAATGCGCCACCGACGATTGCCAGTGTTTGGGGATGCTTTGTGCCAGTCACGTGACCGTGGGTATGCCAAGCCAGCCATCGCCGAAAGCATGCCCGAGAATTCTCGGCCGTAGTTCATCTGCAATTGTCAGCACCAATGCACGCCCAATCTGTATCTCAGCGCTTTCGCGAGCTAAATGTCGACGTAGGATTTCGAATCCTCCTCGAACGCGGAGGCAACGGGCATCAGCCGTCGGGCGCGGGCCGCGTTGGCGTATGCTTAGCGGCCGTCTGACACTCGCATCACCCAACTGACCCCCTGGGTACACGCATTCCCAAGTAAGCAGGCCGTTGAGGTTGAACAGCGCTCGTCCGGCTTCCTCGGTCGGCTTACTCAGATGCCTCAGCCGCTGAAACTGCCGACGGCACAGCTCATCGTCACGTCTTGGCATGGTGTTGACCAACTTGTACGCGTCTTTGCACTTCGATCTCCACGTTGTCGAGTGCACGAGGAATCCGCAGCTTCTTCTCAGCTGGTCCATTTCTACCGCTTGATCCTCGTCGGAGCCAACACAAGCTGAAATCCATCCTCGCTCGCTGCAACTTTTGATGTCCTGTCGATGCTAACCTGTTGTGGTACTCCGTTGCAGGTCTGCCTATCTCGCCCGAAATGCTGCAGAACATGTACCTTTCGACAATGCCCGAAAAACGGCCGGCATATCACGGCACCATCCTACATTTCCCAAGATCGGTGTTTTTGAAGCAGTATTTTGATAAGGCAACCGAGTTCGTGACATACCGCCGACTTCCGGACGCTGCTGGACTGCACATATCCGTTGTACATCAAGAGATAAGACGGCATGGTTGGGATCCATCAGGCTTCACATAAAGAAGCAGGAAACCACCATCCAAGCTTCTCATGTCACTATCACTTGCTTTTTCTCAACCCTCCATACTCCAATACACATTTGGAAGACTTGGAGCATAGAGGACCTGGAGTAGATTTTTCATTCATAGATTTGGAATTCCAATTGTTTCTGGTTATAGACGGATCCTGTCATTATACCCAGGCACCAACATGAAGTCGCAATCCCAGGAGCCTGAGCCGATTGCCATTGTTGGTATAGGTGAGTTTCTTTTCCCTTCTTACCCTTTCAAATCTCACAGAGAAACGAAAAGAAATTGACGTGGAACAGGATGTCGCATGCCGGGTGGTGTTCGCGATGTACCCGGACTCTGGGAATTCCTTAGGGATCAGAAAGATGTTTGGATGGAGTTTGATGAGCCACGGTTCTCCGCCAAGGGCTTCTATCACCCCAACAATGATCGTCCGGGAACCGCAGTCGCCAGTCATGGGTTTCTCCTAGACGAGGACCCATTGCTCTTCGACCCTGCCTTTTTCGGCATCACAGATACCGAAACAGAGACTCTGGACGCTGCGCAACGCAAGCTTCTGGAATGCACGTACGAAGCCTTTGAGAACGCCGGTGACACTTGGGAAAGTGTCTCGGGTTCCAGGACGGGTGTATTTGTTGGCGACATTTGCTTCGACAACTACTTGGCGCAGACACGTGATTGGGACTACAGCGGCAAATACTCCGCCACCGGTTCATTTCCAAATATGCTGGCCAATCGTCTCCATTACATCTTCAACCTCAAGGGACCCAGTCTTCTCATCAACAGTGCGTGCACATCAGCCATGTACGCCCTCCATTTGGCCATCACTTCGATGCGCAATGGAGATTGTGACTCGGCCATTGTGGCCGGGTCCAACTGGATCATGGATCCAAACTGTCACATCGCCATGGGCAAGTTAGGTGCTTTGTCTGCCACCTCGAGAAGTCACACATTCGATGCATCAGCCGACGGTTATGCCCGAGGTGAAGGCTTTGCCGCCCTGTATTTGAAGACACCTTCTCGAGCCATGAAAGATGCGTCTCCCATCCGCGGTCTAGTCATGGGGTCGGCTGTCAACGCCAATGGCCGCACGAAGGGAATCACAAACCCAAGTGGGCCGGCACAGGAGATAGTAATCCGCGAAGCGTGAGTTTTTCTGCCACAACATTGATCTTTCCTTTTCAAAGGTATCTGATAGCAATATAGATACAAGAACGCAGGTCTCGACCCTTCGGCAACAACTTTGCTGGAGTGTCACGGCACTGGAACACGTGTGGGAGATCCAATCGAAGTGCATGCTGCTGGCAATGTCTTTGGACCTTCTAGGCCAGATTCATTCGAGGACCGTCTCATCGTTGGGTCCGTAAAGACCAACATGGGTCACTTGGAGGGTGCATGTGCACTCCCTGGTATCCTCAAAGTCGTGGCTGCTCTTGAGGCTGGGGAGATCCCGCCCACCCTCGGGTACAAGGAGGCTAACCCCCGCATCGATTTTGATGGCGCCAAAGCTAGGGTCAACACGGATGTTGAGCCTTGGCCTAAGGGTAAGCCAAAGCGAGCCAGTGTCACATCGGCCGGCTTCGGTGGCACCAACGGGCACTGCATTATCGACCATGTCCACAATGTCTTGCCAAACTATGTCAAGCCTGGTATCTCATCGGTAAAAGAGGTAGTTGGCAGCAACGGACAAGTGACCAATGGAGCGAATGGCAATGGAATTGCCACAAACGGCGCAAATGGACATTCTACCAACGGAACGAATGGCGCAAATGGAAACAAGCATCACGCTCAGCACTCTCCTATCGTAGAGAAGCCGCAGATGTCCAGGACGGCGAATGCAGGCACTCGTCAACACGTTGTCTTCCCATTTTCCGCGCATAATCAAGAATCGCTCAAGGCAAATATGAGTGCTTTGGCTCGGGTTCTTTCTCGGCATTCGCTGGCCGATGTTGTCTATACACTCTCCGCCAAGCGCTCTCGTTACATCCAGCGAGGCTTCTACATTGTGGACAAGGACAACACTGCAGAGGCAGTTGAGCTAGCCCAGACCCCCAAGGTCTTTTCGTCTCCACAGCCACTTCGCATTGGCTTTGCTTTCACTGGACAGGGTGCTCAATGGCACGCCATGGGCGCTGAGCTCTTCGAATACGCCGTTTTCCGCAAGACAATCACGTATCTAGACCAGATTCTCACCATGCTTCCACACCCTGTTTCATGGACCATTGAGGACGTCCTTTCTGGGAAATGCGAAAAGGATCTGATCCAAGTACCTGCTGTATCCCAGACACTTTGTACAGCGCTTCAGATTGGTCTCGTGGATCTCCTGGCGTCGTGGTCGATTCTACCATCGGGTGTTGTGGGGCACTCTTCTGGAGAAATGGCCGCCGCATATGCGGCAGGACGTATCACAGCGGCAGAGGCGATCACAGCTGCTTACTATCGCGGCTACATGGTCTCTTTCAACAAACAACACGGTGCTATGCTGGCGGTAGGCGTCGGCCCTGAGAAGGGTCTCGAGTACATCCAGGAAGCTGGTTACGATGAGAAAGTCAGGGTTGCCGCGATTAACTCCCCAGATAGCATCACAATGTCAGGAGATGCTGAAGCTGTCGAGAGATTAGCGGAAACGCTGAACCAACAAGGTGTCTTCAACAGACTGCTCAAGACAGGCGGACTTGCCTACCACTCCCACCACATGCTTCCTCTAGGTCACGACTACACGGACGCAGTCGACAGTGGAAAGGAGAGCCTTGCGAAGAATGGTATCTCCGGACAAGGACAGAAGTACCCGAGCATTCCTTGGTTCTCGTCTGTCACCCCCGCTAAGGATATGACCATGTCTGGGAAAGAAGAGATGCCGACAGCTTATTGGAGATCGAATCTGGAGTCTCCGGTGCGCTTCACAGAGGCTCTCTCCAATCTATTGAACGCAAAGGAACTGGGAATCGGTGCCGTAATTGAGATTGGTCCTCATCCTGCGCTCAAGAGCCCCGTAGGCCAGATTGTGAAAGCCTTGGGGAAGAGTGTGCCACACGTCGCATCGGTGAAGAGAGGTGAAAACGGTCGAAAGGCAATGGCAGAACTTGCGGGCACGCTTTTCGCTCTCAATGCTGACGTCGACTTGGTAGCTGTCAATGCTGTTGACGACGACCACAGTGGCCTCGTGCACGGCAGCACAGCAATCGATCTACCGCCATATCAATACAACTATGGGCCGATCAAGTACCACGAAACCCGAGCGAGCAAGGAATACCGCCTGCGTAAAACTCCTCGTCACGATTTACTTGGTTCGAAGATCCCGGGGACAACTAGACTACGTCCGCAATGGCGCAATGTGCTGACGTTGAAGGATCTTCCCTGGTTGGATGACCACAGGGTTCCTCCTCATGTCCTCCATCCTGGTGCGGCGCATATCGTGATGGCAATGCTGGCTGCCGAACACGCCTACAAAGACCTTCCTGGTGCCCTCCCAGTCACGGGGATTGCCTTGCGCAATGTGTCAATCAAGAAGACGTTGGTAGTTCCCGAGGATGACCATGGCATTGAGATTGTTCTCAGCATGGAACTTGAGGATGGCGCAACGGCCAAATCACCTGGATGGGCTACCTTTTCCATTTCTTCGATAGTCCGCGACACGGAGCAGTGGACCGAGCACTATTCTGGTCTCGCCAAAGTCGAAGTATCCACCTTCCAAGAAGTTGCCCCCATCGACACTACCATGGACGGCAGAGCGGTAGATGCAGAGACCTGGTACAAGCGCTTTGCTGAAATGGGTCTTCAATTTGGCCCCTCATTCCAGGGCTACTCGGAAATTCGTGCAGACCCCATTAAGAATGTGGCTTCAGCCACCCTGGCCCTGAACACAACCAAGAGCTTGTTCCCCGGTGGGGAGTCTGAATATCCTATTCACCCTGCCTCTCTCGATCTGGTCATCCGTCTTGGGCTCATGGCTTGCAATGGTGGCCAGGCTGAAACAGGCAGTGTCCAACTTCCTATCCACCTAGATCGACTACGGTTCAAGCTAGGTGCGATGCCCAGCCAAGAATGGGCTACAGGTCTCGCAAAGGGCGAGCTGCGTGGCCTTCGTGGAGCCTATGCTCAGCTCCAAATGTTGGGCGAAAACGGAGATGTCATTCTGGATGTCGATAACATGCGCTTCATCGACCTAGCCAACGACCAGGGATCGTCGTCCGCCATCAACGAAACAAACAAGGCTTTCTCCAGTCCATTCAACCGTCTTGTCTGGAGACCCGACATTCGAACCTTGAGCAAGAAACAATGCGGTGCTTTATTTGGTGCTTCCAATGCCAATACTTCGCCATACGCTCAGCTCTCGAAGATTATTGGCCTCATGGGTCATGCCAATCCTGATCTTCGAGTGTTGCAGATTGGAACCAGCCGTGACATGGGCGCTAGCGAGACAATCTTGAAGGCTCTCGTTGGATCGAACGGCATCAAGCAATACCGTGAATATCTGACAACCGATGTTTCCAATGACCTACTCCCAACATCAAATGCAGAATTCCGCGATGTTAAGAAGTCAGCGCTGGACATTTCGAAGGACCCTCTCGAGCAAGGCTGCAAGCCTGTATACGACGTTGTCTTGTCAGTCAATGCTATCCATGACTTCCAGGGCGTGGAGCAAGCTCTCCAGAACTGTGGCAAGCTGCTCAGGCCGGGTGGAAAACTCGTCTTGCTTGAACCCACAGAAAGGAACTGGGAAGAGTCCTTGCTCAAAGCTGGGTTCAGCTCTGGAGCTGAATTGACGCTGAAGGGGCATTACTTGACTCTCTCCATGGCCACCCAGCACAGTGAGGAAAAGCAAGCTGATCAAAGGAAGCCAGAGGTACACCTTCTTCATGGAAGCAAAGGAGCACCGACACTACTGAGCCATCTCGCCAAAGAATTCGAACAGCGCGGACTGACTACTAAGACCGTCCCCTTCGAAGATGCCCTAACTCTCGGATCAGACTCACGTGTGGTCGCCTTCTTGGATAATGAAAACCTTCTTCTTGGCGCGGATCAGCATCGTATCGGGCTTTTCCAGCACCTTGCCGCTTCCACTACCAGCATGATCTGGCTTACATCTTCTGGTATGGTGAAGGGTCGCAATCCCGATGCGGCGTTTGTCTCGGGTCTCTTGCGCACATTGGGCTCCGAAAACCCTGCTGGGCAATTCCTCTCCATCGATGTTGATGCCGATGACTTCACCTTATCTGGCGAAGACGTTGGCGAGCTGGTACGCTCTGTGGTCGATCAAGAGCTTGCTCTCCATGCTGATAGTGGAGACAATGGGGTAAACCGTGAATACACATGGCAAGACGGCTCTCTGTGGGTTAGCCGAATTGTGCCCGATGGGGATCTCCAAGGATATGCTGATGCGGTGACCGCTCCCGACGACAACGAACTTGAGCTCGTCCCGTTGAGCACTCAGGGTCCGGTCCGAGCGGCGTTTGGAACCCCCGGTATTCTCAGCTCCTTGTATTTCCAGCCATATCTGGAGCTTCTGAAGCCACTGCCCAAAGACTGGATTGAGCTCAAAGTGCTTGCAGTCGGACTCAACTGGAAGGACCTGGGTCTGTGTACCGGACGATTTGACCAGAACAACCTTTCCAACGAATATTGCGGTATCGTAACGAAGAAAGGCCCCAGCGTTAGCAACGTTGACATCGGCGACCGCGTGTATGGCATGGGCAAGGGTCATTTCGGAAACTACACGCGTGTTCCAGCCGTACTTGCGCAGAAGCTGCAGCCGGACGTGGATCCCATTCAAGCCGCTACCATCCCCTTGGTATACATGACTGCTGTGTACGCTTTTGAGCATGTCACTCGCGTCAGGAAGGGCCAGAAGGTACTCATCCAATCTGCCTCTGGTGGTCTCGGACTGGCAGCCATCCAACTTGCACGTTCAAAGGGCGCCGAAATCTACGTCACTGCCGGCACGAGTGATAAGACTCGCTTCTTGAACGAACACATGAACATACCCTCCAGTCACATCTTCTCGTCGCGTGACATCACCGATGTGAAGCGCATGGTTCAGGCAACGCGAAACGGCGGCTTTGATGTGATTCTCAGCAACTCTCAGGGAGATATGCTTTACGAGTCCGTCAAGGCATTAGCACCCATGGGCCATCTTATTGATGTCGGACGCTTGGATGTGACGAGCTCGAAGAACATTGCCCTCGAGCTGTTCCAGAAGAGCGCCAGCTTCACGTCTTTTGATCTTGGCCTGGTCCTTGAGCGCGACGTCGAATTTGCTGGAGAGCTGATGCGATCTGTGCACGAGCACTTCACTGCTTCCCGCATTGGACCCGTAAATCCAAGCACCGTGTCGGACATCTCACAACTTGACCAAGCGCTGCTTCGCTTCTCCAAGGGAACCCATATCGGAAAGATGGTGATATCCTACACCGATCCCAACTCCATGATCAAGAAGCAAAAATCCGTCATCCCCGCGACATTTGACCCAGAGGCTCGTTACGTCTTGGTCGGAGGACTGAGTGGCCTCGGACGGTCGATTGTCAGATTCATGAGCGATCGTGGAGCCCGCAACCTGGCCGTGTGGTCTCGAAGTGGTCCAAAAAGCTTGAGTACCGCATCCAAGGCTCTCATCGAGGAGTTGGCGGCGAAGGGTGTCGTCGTTCAGGCCATCACCTGCGATGTCAGCAAAAGAGACCAGGTTCTACGCGCCATGGAGCACGCCAGCTCTGACCGCCCTGTGCGTGGAGTCTTCAACTTTGCGGTTTCCTATCAGGACATTTCTTTTGACAAGATGACGGAGGAGAAGTTCCATGAAGGTATGGCGGCGAAGGTTCTCGGTACCCGAAACCTCCACGAAGCCACCGCGTCGATGCCTTTGGACTTCTTCTCCATGATTTCCTCTTTTGGAACCGTCTATGCGTTCCCCACACAGAGCACGTACTTGGCGGCCAACAACTGGCTCGACTACTTTGCGCGCTACCGACGACAAGCTGGATTGCCCGTGTCCACAGTGTCATTGGGTTTTATCAGTGATCTGGGTGCACTGACTCAGGACGCGGTCACCGTCAACCTCTTCACGCGCACCAAGGGCCAAACCGTCACAGGAAGCCAGGTCCTCCGTATGCTCGAACCGGCCTTTGTGAGCAACATCAACCGCGATACCGCCCATGACCAAGAATGGGCTGGCTACTCGGAAGATCCGCTGTCGGGCGCCAACATCGTAACCGGTATCGACCCTGCCGTTCTTGCCGCCATGAAGCGGGACGAGGCCAAGGCGGCCAAAGCAAACGTTCCCTCCGGCTCGGCTCCCAGGTGGTACCACGACGCTCGCGTCTCCGTGATGCTGCGCGCCGCAGACGACGCATGGCGTCACCACGCCGGCAACGATGCCGCAAAGGTCCAGGACGACAACACGGCGGATAAGTCCCCCACCGCGCAGCTGCGCAGGCAGTTCCAGCTCTCGATCAACAAGGTCAAGGAGCAAGCGGAAAGCGGAAGCAAGACCGAACACGACAGCACCGTCGCCCTTGTCACCGACGCCATCCGCAAGACGGTCGCGGGCATGCTGTTTGTCGATCCCTCGGCCGTCAATGTGTCGGGTACGGTCGTGGACCACGGCATCGACAGTCTTTTGGCGGCCGAGTTCCGCAACTGGCTCCATGGCGCTTTTGGGAAGAACATCACCATGTTGGATTTGATGGATGCGAGAACCAAGATCGATGCGCTTGCCCGGAAGATCGTCGACGAGGCGGCGTGAAGTGAGCGCGAGATTGTCTTGTCGGGCGTTCCTCTTCGTATGTACTCTGGTTAGATAGTTATTAGACAGGCGTTCCCGGGTTAGATGGAAGTATACAAGAGAGATTGGGCAATTGCAAACAGGCGAATAAGACACGACAAGCGCAAATGAAGGAGATATATCTAGAGGAGCAAAGGCTCTTGTAGATACTGTTAGCAACTTCCCAATCGAATACATAGCGAGCCTCCTAAAGGACAAGCCTTGGCCGGTGCGCTGAGGTGCAGCCATTTTCACATGTGCGCTGGCGAAGGAGACGGGTAGTAATTCATATAGATACGATCCGATAGAAGCTGAGAATATGTCATGAAAACGCCACCCAATGCGATGCACAGATAGATGAAACCCAAGATGAAATCCCCATGTCGATGAATGACCCAAGTCGCAGTTCCACCGAGGACCGTGAATGCAGACTCGCTCAGATATATTTTGCCCATATTCGCCGATTTATGCTGTAATGATGGTTGGAAGAAGATGTGGGGAAAAAAAGGGTGAAGCTCAGGGTTTTCTCCGCTTTGGTTCGTGGAAGAGCTTTGAAGCTTCATCTCTTCGCCTCTTGACCGCCGGCCGTTGAGGCTGCAACTTCGGTGCTGAGAATTGCTGTCCTTCTGGCAGTCGTGATCGCTGCGGGTTCGATGGTACTGATCCGCCTGGTCGAGCCAGCGGTCGTGATGTGATCTTGGGTTGATTCGCGACAGGTGCAGCAGAACCGCGGGGACCGACGGATGCAGAAGCTGCCTTGGAGAGCATCATGCGCTGTGGGGCCTCGCTGACTTGCGCAGCCTGCCTCACCATCCGTGCGGGCGCCTGGGTGACGGTCCGCTTTCGTTCGGCCAACACATGTGCGGGCATCATTGCTGCTTTTGGTCGAGCTTGTTTCTGGTCGAAGATGCCTCTCCTGAGCTTGTCGAAAGCTGCCTTGCCGGTCTGCCGTGGTGCACCGGAACCACCCCAGGAGCTACTGCCACCAAAAGCAAAGCCTTTCCGGGTGGCGCTGGGTATGTGACCAACCTTACCCTCGACGATGGTAGTCTGATGGCCTTTGCGATTGTTCTGAAGGGCTTGCACCTGCTGTCTCAACGCTTCCTTTTGCGCTTCCTCCTCTTTCTCGGAATCCTTCTTCAGCTTCCGGTAGACCTTGCTCCAGTTCTTCGGGTCGCGGGGCTCGTGCGGCTTCTTTTCGTAGTCTGCGATGTCCCGCCGAATAAACCTGAGCCATATCTCGCCGGTTTCGCCGACCAGCTGGGGACAGTTGGCTTCGAGCTGGACGAGTTGGTCTGGGTTTTGAAGGTGTCGGAGGATAGGAGCGAGGAAGGCGTACGGCAGGTCGCCCACATCGTCGAGCATGTGGATGTTTGATATAAGACGCCGCTTGGCGAGGTCGAAGAGGGATTTGGGAGCCATCTCTGGCAGTCGGTGCTGGGACACGGCGGAGTTGTGGTCCAGATTTGGATACGTATTTGGACGTGGACAATGGACGAAGGTGAACTATTTCTAGCAGGGAGATACGAATGGCTTTGCGGCGGTTGGTGAATGGGAGGCGGAACGGAACTGTCGGCGGGGTATCACGCGGGGCGGGCGGGCCTCGGAGGTGGATGCGGTTCTGCTGTGCGCTGCGGTGAGAGATGACGCTACATCTGGACTCCGGGAGAGGTGAAAGAGAAGAGCGGAGCGGCGGAAAGAGTACCGGCGTTCATTGTCGAGGCCGGGTCAGTCAGCCAGGGTCCACTAGCGCGACTTGGCGTCGGGATAGCGACTACATACTATGTAGCAGTACTGTGTGCCATTCAAAACAACCAACCACCATCGACACGACAACCGCAATCACACTACACTACACCCACCATGGCGATCGAAGATTGGGGTGTATTGAATCAGGAGGGCGAAGGCACGTCCATTACTTCCCCGAATCAGCCACAAGGCAATTGACTGTTTTAGATGGCCTCCACAACGTGTCGCGTCTCCTCGCGGTCGAAGTGCGGCCGTTTATGCGCCTCTCGAACCATATCACGCACGCAGAAAACTCCTTCGAGACCTTGCGGCAAGTGCAGTTACCATCGCCGCCGCCCGACGGGTCCGCCGCCGACGAAGCAGCAACGGCGAAGGCTGCCATAGAACGGCAACAATCCGAACGGATCAACGCGTGGCGGAACGAGGTGCTGACGGAACTGGATCTGATCGACTACAGCGTGCTGCGATCCGAACTCACCATGCAAAGCAATCATGACGAGAGGAGACGATACGCGACGGAGAAGGTGGCCATCACGGAGAAGCAAGTGCACGTCAGGGAAACCATCGAGAGGCTGCGGGTCGATTTGGAGAACGCGAAAGAGATGCTGGCGATCCGCAAGTCGTACGACGAATTGACGGAGAAGATCACCAATAGCAAGATGCTCAAGCCGCGCGACGAGCAAGCGCTGGCCCACGCGAAGCTGGACGAGGAGATTTCGGAGCTGAAGCAGCAGGTCCAGAATGCGAAGGATACCTGGGAAGAGCGCCGCCACCAATTCCAGCGCATCGACAGCGAGACGCAGAAAATGGCCAACATGATCAAGGAGGAAAAGATGGAAGCCGAGCGCAAGGAGGGGATGATGAAGGATGGAGACGACGAGGGAGACGGCGACACCACCAGGGGGGATGTCAGCCATATCGGAACCCCGCGACCGGATGGCGGCGCAACACCCATCCACGTCGGCCAGGCCGCCGACTCGCAAACCGGGCTCAAAGTACCTCACGATCGACTCGCCCCCCTCTCCCGGGGCACGAGCGCGGCACCGTCCCCCGCAAGGTCTGGACTCGGTGAAGATGCAGAAATGGCCGAGTCGGGCGAGAATGCGATGGACCTCCAGGGCGACGACTCTTCTGGGCTCGAGGAAGGTGAGGATGTGGAAGAGGGTGAGCACGAGGCAGGGCAGTCTGAACGGGCAGACGGCTCCGAAGGCGAGATGGACGAGCGATAGCCAGCCTCGGACCGGTCGATTGATACCCCAGTTTACATAGCGCGGTGTTTGGGCACGGTATGCTTCATCGGATCATGTACATTATTTAGGCTTTGGGCCTCAGGCCCAGCATGGAGACATGGCTGTGCTGTCCCGATTTCATGCGCTCTCCCGCAGAGCTGTCTTGGCTGCTGCGACGGCCTCGTTCGCTCTGGTGACGTCCTCGGTCACTGCTTCGCCGCCAGCGTCCTTGTTGCTCTCCTGGGCATTGTCAGTCCACCAGCGGGCTTCGCACCGGGATCGCTGTACGTACGAGTAGCTCTTCCAGCTGCTTCAGAGCCTCGGTGATCTTCTCCCGGACCGCGGGGAGCACCTTCTTGGTCTCCTGAATTCCTTGACGCTGAAGAGCGTTAGCTGGAATCTGGCGGCAGGACACGTGCACGGATAGGGGAGGAGGCACCGACCTCCTGCTTCAACATGTACTCTGCATTGTCTTCTCCCGGGTTTGCCTCCAGCTTCGTGATGCGGCTTTCCTGCTGCTCGAGCTCCTTGTGGTAGCTCGCTTCCTCTTTGACGAGCCGCTGAAGCGCCGATGCGGAGACGCGGAGTTTCGAGGGAGGCGCCATGTCGACCGGTGGCTTGTTTGCAGGCGATGTTTGGAGAGACTCGTTCTATGTGTTGCTCTGCTGCTGCCTTGGATGCTGCCCGGTCAAGAAAATGCATCGTCGCCCCGCGGGGCTATCGATAACCAGATGCACGCTATTCCCGTCTGGGGCGTAAGTGGCAGGGACGCGTCGATGAATCGGCGCCACGACGCGAAATTCACTCGACGAGACGCGTCCCCTTTCCGCCATCCCCCCTCACTCCCCGCCGACACCACCACCGACATCCCCATCGGCGTCCAAAACCACCATGTCTTCTCCGGCCAAGCGACGGAGCACAAGAAGCTCTGCAGTCCCTTCCAGCCCGGCGCCCGGGGGCCCGGACGAGCAGCTCCAGTCCGAGGCTTCGCAGGCATCGCAGCGCGGATCGCAGGCCACGCCCAGGAACTCGAGGCTGCAGGCGACGTCGACGCAATCGCCGCTCTTCTTCCGCTCTTCGCCGGTGCAGGCTTCGGGCTCAGGCCCGGCCGAGAGCGATGGAGGCGCCACGCCCAAGGCCAGCGGGATGACGATGCGAGGTACAGGCGATGGGCAAGCGGCGAGAAACGTGCGACTGACGCAGGCAGATTCGTCCCCCATCCGCTACGCCTCCAGCTCCAGCCCAGGCCGCGCCCGCGGTGCCCAAAACACCGACATCCGGAGCAGCAGCAGTGCCCTCTTCGTCCGCGGCCCCGGCGACACTGCGGCACGCAGTCGCCGGAGCGATGTTCATTCCGACGTCCTCGCCCTCAGTTCCACGGGCAGGCGGCGTAGGCTGTTCGTCGACGAGCATGGCATGCCTGTCCGGGAAGACGTCTCGGATGCCGCGACCTTCTCCAACCTGAATCCGGACACGTCGGACGCCGATGTACTGGGGGGCAACAACACTCGAATCGTCTGGGGCACCAACATCTCCATTTCGGACTCGACGCATGCTTTCAAAGATTTCCTGTTCAACTTCCAGAGGAAATACCGCAACATCGCGGATGGGGAGCTGGAAGAGGGTGCCAGCCTACCGGCCGACGATCCGGCCATGTCCAAGGAGTACATCGACACGATGAAGATGATGCTCGAATTGGGCGTGACCCCGCTCAATCTGGATTGCCGCAACCTGAAAGCCTACCCGCCAACCAGAAAACTGTGGCACCAGCTCCAGGCCTTCCCCAACGAGATCATCCCCATCATGGATTTGTGTATCAAAGACGTTATGATCGAGCTGGCGGAGAGGCGCATGGCGGAGATGCGTGTTCAGATGGCGCAAACCCAACGTGGCCCGCAGGCACGCGGCCATGATTCCAGCTCCCTCCCGCCCATGCTTAGCTCCGATGCTCCTACGCCCGGCGCACCCTCGCCCGCGCCTTCTGGTCTGGACATTCCCGACCTGGTCAAGGAGGTGGAGCAGAAGGTGTATCGTGTTCGACCGTTCAGTCTCGATAAAACCATCAATTTGCGCGATCTGAACCCGGGAGACATGGACAAGATGATCAGCGTCAAGGGTCTGGTGATCAGGACTACTCCAATCATCCCTGATATGAAAGATGGTACGTTCTGCAATGTCCCGCTCTCACAACCCCAAGCTCACGTGAACAAGCCTTCTTTCGATGCTCCGTGTGCAATCATACAGTCAAGGTGGACATCGACCGTGGCAAGATTACCGAGCCTACGCGATGCCCGCGTCCCGTCTGCGAATCTGCCAACTCCATGCAGATCGTCCACAACCGATCGGGCTTCGCGGATAAGCAGGTCATCAAACTCCAGGAAACGCCAGACGCTATCCCAGATGGTCAGACACCTCATTCGGTCTCCCTCTGCGCATACGAGGAGCTTGTCGATGTGTGCAAGGCCGGTGACCGCGTTGAGATTACCGGCATATTCAAATGCAACCAAGTGCGCATCAACCCACGTCAACGGTCCGTAAAGAACATCTTCAAGACGTACGTGGATTGTTTGCACATCCAGAAGGTCGACAAGAAGCGTATGGGCATCGATGCGTCGACCATCGAGGAGGAACTGGCTGAACATGCTGCCGGCGACATCGAAGAGACGCGCAAAGTTTCCGAGGAAGAGGAGGCGAAGATCAAGGCAACAGCATCTCGTCCCGACGTCTACGACCTTCTCTCGCGCTCGTTGGCGCCAAGTATCTACGAGATGGACGATGTCAAGAAGGGCATTCTCCTTCAGCTCTTTGGTGGAACGAACAAATCGTTTGAGAAGGGTGGAAGCCCGAAATACAGAGGAGACATCAATGTCCTGCTCTGCGGTGACCCATCGACGGCGAAGTCCCAGATCTTGCAGTACATCCACCGTATCGCACCCCGCGGCGTCTACACCTCCGGCAAGGGATCCTCCGCGGTGGGTCTCACTGCCTATGTCACCCGCGATCCAGAGACACGCCAGCTGGTCCTCGAATCCGGTGCCCTGGTTCTATCGGACGGTGGTGTCTGCTGCATCGATGAATTCGACAAGATGTCCGACGCCACTCGCTCCGTGCTCCACGAGGTAATGGAACAACAGACCGTCTCCATCGCCAAAGCAGGCATCATCACCACCCTCAACGCCCGAACCTCCATCCTCGCCTCGGCCAACCCCATCGGCTCAAAATACAACGTCAACCTCTCGGTCCCGCAAAACATTGACCTTCCGCCCACGCTCCTCTCACGCTTCGACCTCGTCTATCTCGTCCTCGATCGCATCGATGAGATGAACGACCGCCGCCTCGCCCGGCATCTCGTCGGCATGTACCTCGAAGACACGCCGGAAAACGCATCTCGCAACGAGATCCTCCCCATCGAATTCCTCACAGCCTACATCTCGTACGCGCGCAACAACATCCACCCCAAGATCACCGACGGCGCGCAAAAGGCCCTCGTCGATGCCTACGTGGCCATGCGCGCCCTCGGCGCCGACGTACGCTCGCAGGAACGCCGCATCACGGCCACGACGCGCCAGCTCGAATCCATGATCCGACTCTCGGAAGCGCACGCGAAGATGCGCCTCTCGGAAATCGTCACAGACGACGACGTCCACGAAGCCGTCCGTCTGATCAAATCCGCGCTGAAGCAAGCCGCCACGGACGCACGCACGGGCCTGATCGACATGTCCCTCCTGACCGAAGGCTCGTCCACCATGGACCGCCGCCGGAAGGAAGATCTCAAGCGCGGCGTCCTGGCCGCGCTGGACGAACTCGGCTCGCCGGGCCAGAACATCAGGATGAGCGATCTGGTGAAGCAGGTTCGCGAGGCCAGTTCCGAGCAGGTGGAAAACGCAGAGTTTATGGAGGTGCTGAGGGCGAGCGAGTTGGAGGGTGCGGTGCAGATTTCAGGCGAGGGGCCGAGGAGGATGGTCAAGAGGGTCGTCGGGAACTTTTAGCGGGGTGGAGTGGATGGACTGGGTTGATGATTGTTGGCGTCAGGGTGCTGTCGGATAGGCATGAGAATTGAATGCATACATGTAGCTTACCGTAGCTACGGGATACCGGTTGTCGCTTCCCGAACGTTTCGTAGCTTGGTTTTGTCATCCAACTCCTATACATACGTGTAAGCTTTTAAACCTCCCCCATCACAACAAAGGCTTCGTTGCAAAGCGGAGCGAAATCACGCCCAGGTACTACTTTACCAATCAGACAGGGTGAAAGTGATGTCACAGGTACATAGCGTGGCAGCATTCAGCGGTTCGGATCCGTCGACGATGCTGCCTTGTTCCGTACACTGGGATGGAATAACACCGCAAGCAGACGCAACAAGGGGAAAGAAAGCCGTTGATGTTCAGATATCCATTGCCACAACCCCCCAGCTCAGCAAACCACGCACGACAAACATGACACGAATGAAGCCATTCCAACCCAACCCAATCTCCATCCCTACCCCCACGCCAGCCATTACAGCAGTCCCGCTCCGCCACCGGCCATCAGGCCTCCGGCGCGTACATGGGAGGCAAGCGCTCGAGAACAGAGTTAGCGCACGCGCGTCTGGAACGTGGGAGAGGAGAGAAGAGAAAAAGGAAGAAAGTTATAGGCCGCCACGGAGTGCCAGTACCAAGTGAAGGGTGGCACCGCCTTCGAGCTGGTAGTCCGCGGCAGATTTGTCGTCGGCCCTGCAACGTAGCCGTATCAGCTCTGGTACAGATCCCGGTCAAAAAGGGAAGGGGGGGGGGGACATACATCTGCTTCCCACCGTAGATCAGACGTTGCTGCGCCGGCGGAATTCCCTCCTTCTCCTCCACGCGCTCCTTTATCCTCGAAACCTGGTGCACACATCATGTCAGCCAACCAACCAACCGGCCAGCTTGCGTATCCCGGAGTTGCTGCTGCTGCTGCTGCTGCTGCGGTTTTCCCGAAAACGGTGTCGCGGCGTACCTTGTAGTCTGGTTCGATGTCGAGCTCGATCTCCTTGCCGGTGAGGGTTCGTACTCTGAATTGCACGTCAGCTTCCCATCAGCAGCTCCCCTCCTCCCCGCGTGGGACATACTTGATCTGCATCGTGCCGGGTGCTGCTGTGCCTCTCGCTCCGCTTGCGCTTCTTGCGTTGCAGCTGCTCTTGCTTGTGCCGTCGCGGGGTTGGGGGGGGGGGGTGGAGCTGTGTAGCGTGTGCTGTGCTGTGTTGTGCTGTGTTGTGGCAGAGAAGCAGGTATGGCGTCACGTCGTCAGGCTGCACTTGCCGTAGATAGCGCGAAGGGAAGGCATGGTGGGGCTGACGGAAAACGTGAAGGCGCGAGGCGGGGCAGACGTGTGGCTTGTTTGCGCGTGTGGCGCGGACGCGTCAATCGAGCATGAAACGGAATGGAATCTTGGGAAGGAATACGGTGATATAGTGAGTGCCGTGCAGGACAGTACGAGTACAAGACGAAGCCGTGGTCTTGTTAGAAAAAGTCTTGATAGCAGCTACATCTCCGTAGATCGATCGTATCCGAGAACCACGCACGCTGAAACTTTCCATAGATTCGCACATGCAGGACGACGACGCTATGGATATCGCATCTTTCCCACACAAGCGACCGCCCGTGCATTTCTTTTCCGTAGAATACCGGATTGCACATCCACGCTCCTTGCTTTTCGGTACGAGAAGCATCGTGGCGACGAACCAACTTCCCGTCCATCGCATTCCTCTCTCCCGCGCGGTCGAATCTACACGTGCAACTCTTCTCCTCCCTGCCCCCACCCACACGACCCATCCGCCTACGGACCCCAAATTCCATCCTCCCCCTCCCCCCGTTCCACGCCATGGCTATCCATCGGCCCGAATGCTGTCCACCTTCCCCAACCATCCCCCCACCCCTTTGCAGCTCGGGCGCGGCAGCCGTCAGCCTCATGCAGCCGCATCTCCGGTCGCATCGCGCCCGAAACAAAAATACCCCATCCAGCATGCCGCGAGCGTCCCTCGTATCGCATGAATCCAATCACTCCGGGTCGCCTCTACGACGGCGCTTGAGCCATCTATGTGAAACGTCATTTTTTTCCACTGGTCTGCGAAGGCCAGGTGAGTTGAGGTGAGTTGAGCTAAGAATACGTCCCGAGTGAGGGATGAAGAGAGAGGACGGGCTCGGATTGGGTGGCACGGAGAGAGATGCGCATCAGAAGGTTTTGGCAAAGTGGTAAAAGGTGCATGTAGGTAGGGTGACAGGCGTACGTGCCGAAACCGAGAATCCCAGCCATGCGTCTGCATTTCTATACTTTGCTCTGTGGCACTGTGCTGTACCAGATGTACGCGCCATCGAACCATCCGAACCAACCGATCCGAATCCGAACCCACGGGCCTTTCGTAAACATTCATCCGGGTTGCCAAAATGCAAGCATTGTCCGATCCGAAGTTACCTCCAAACAGTCCAATGACTGTCTGCATTTCACTTAACCGCAATCCACTCACGCTAAATATACACACGTGAAGAACACTTTCCTAAAGCCAAAAAGGGCAACCCAACCCCACAGGGCCGGAAATGAACGACGCCGATGACATGCTCTCCACCTCCTGCAAAAACGTCCCAATCTATACAGATGGACCATGAGAAATAGGGTATATGGTATGACATGACATGACATGGGCATGAACAATTTGCATCCAATGCTGCGCGATAACAAAAAGAAAAAAAAAGACAAGACAAGATAGAACAAGGAATGAAGGGTACGTCCTGCTCGAATGCTACAATGCCCGCAAATGCAACCTGAGCGATCCGGTGAAAGTGGAGCACTGAATGATGAAAAAAGTAACAGCAGTGGCTATAGAATGAGGCGAGGAGTGAGAGCAGCGGTGACAAGTGTTCGCATTACAGGCGTACCTGTCAAAGCAACGGAGCTGAAGCCGCAAAGGTCAAGCGAGGGTGCCACTTCCGGGGAATGGTAGTTGTCAGCAAATCTCGCTCGTCGCCGGATTCGTGTGAAATGGAAGTTGCAAGTCGTCAATAGCGCTCACCCCAGACATGGGATCGATTCACCAGGCAAGGCGGCGTTCTGCGTCTCTTGATGAGAGACGGAGGCGGGCATCGGCGTAATGCGCGTCTGCTCCTCGAGCTGACGGTAACCATGTCAACAAGGTGCATGCTGCTTCGATCAAGCGATGCAACATCCAAAGCATAATCGCAGCGTCATGGTGGGGAGGAACCCGTGAGCCTGTGTAGGCGGTCGTGTTGCTACATCTCGTGGTTGCGTTTCACAATCGCCAGGGGTATCCAACTTGCTCGCTGACGAGAGCACGTTGAAATGCACACGACCACCTTGGCCGGAACAAGCAAGTGACGGGTCTGGGAGCGGCGATGACATCGTCATTCAGGATGAAGCGCCAAGACGTATTTGTGTATACCAACCGATTGAGGAAATGTGGAGCGTGACGGTAGGCATGCATGTGAAACCAAATGTTGGGGACACCCAGCTGTGCGGAGATAGGAATCGTTCTTCTGCCGTGATGGGTGCCAAAACCTTGGCTGGGCCAGGAGATGAGTAGCCGACAGGGTAATCAAGCCGTCGTAAGAGCTCATTTGCGGCGTGCGGTCATTGTCTGCAGCGATGACAATTTTCCAAGATTGAAGTGGCTTCGAACCCGTCTAGGAACTAAAGTTACCTGGTCCGTGCGCGATACCTGATTTCGCAGTCGAGATGAGAATTTGTTGTGGAGCTCATTTCGCTTCAATGCGTGCATTACGAATGCGTCTGTCTGTCCGAAAGTGGCGTCTGTTGCTTGAAACGTACACAAACAACTCTTCGTTCCGCCTGCCCGTGATTCCGAATTGCTGAGTTGCGTGGCCCACCAAAAAACACGACCCCGAATGCGGTCCGAATGCCGAAACGGCTTCTCAATCACTGATCTCCGGGTTCCCACTTTGGAAATGGAGCATTTCCCCGGTCGTGATGCTGGTTTGGCCCAGATGAACGTCGTGATTCCGTCTGGTATCCCATGGATAGTGTTGGTTGTCCTTGTTGTTCACCGCGTCCCTCGTTTCGTTGTCCCGCTGGCGCATATGCATGCTCCTGCAACAGCTGGTGCGATTCTTCTCTTCCGCGATGCTGCTGGTGGAAACGGTGCTCCGGCGCCTCTCTTTGCAGAGCCCCAGCTTCCGTATGCGGTTGACTGGACACGGTAGTGCGCCGGCTCATAGATGGCACGTGGCCCTCTCCTCGGGAAGATATGTCGGAGCGGGCTCGGGTGTGACCCCTTCTGCCTGGAGTGGATGCGGACGACGTTGATACGTGCGAGAATGATGGCGAGGTGTATGACCCGGGCGCTGACGTTGGAGGCGGTGGAGCCTGGTGGCCGCCTTGGGCCTTCCGCTTCTTGGGGGAGCTGATGTAGTCTGGGTCAGACGCATAAGACGTCGCACGCTGACGGGAAAGGATCGAGGGTGAGGTTTTGTATTTACCTGAAGGGGTCGCTGGCGGATTTCCACTCGACGTTGTCTTCTCCTGCTGCGACGTGGGTGGCACCCAATGGTGGAAGTAGATGGACGGAGAGGCTTGCTCCTGCTGCGGTCCTTGCGTGTTCTGTACTTGCGGGTTCGAGGGAGCTGTAGGAGCCTGCTGAATATGGATCTCGTTCGTGGTCAGCCTGGGGAGCTGAGATTGAGGAGGGGGGCGGGGAGCGGAGGTAGGGGCACCAACATGTCCTGCTTGTGCGGCTCTTGCTCGCGGCGACAAGTTCCCACTGTTGTAAGAAGGACCAAAAGCAGCCGGTTGAGATTGCGACGGCAGGGGCTGCCCAGGTAAGATTGAATTTGGTGGAACCACTGACTGTGGTGTCTGCGGTTGACCCGAGAAGGGTCCGGATGGTGGTAGGCCGATCAATCTCGTCTCTCGACGGAGGTCCGGGGACAGTTGTGACTGTTGTTGTGCATGTGCTTGCTGTTGTTGGGAGGAGCTCTGCAGGGTTGCCTGGTAGTTCTGGATCCACTCAGCACTTACGGTGGCAAGCGGACCACCCCCAATGCCGGCGAAGATGATCGGAATGAGGTGGGGAGGAATGCCGCTCGCCACCGATGTCTTGATCATATCCAGCTCGATCCTGCGCTTCTCAATCTCCAGACCGATTTGCCTCGTCTTCTCCTCCTCTTGCTTCCGCTTCTCCTCTTCCGATTTGGCGGCCAGCCAGTTCTTCATGCCATCTTCAGCACCTTGCCATTGAGAAGGCGCGGCGGGGAGAGCTCCCATGGAGGAGAGTGGAGGGGGGCGTCCTGAATCAGAGACCATGGCCGAGGGCGGGGGGAGCCCCCGGTGCGGTGTGCTCATGCCGGAGGAAATGCTGGCCCGATTGGGGGGCACGACCCCGTTGGAGAGCTTTGGTGAGAATCGAGCGGCCGTAGATGAAGAGTAGGTTGGAGAGTAATCATGAGTCTTGAATTCAAATTCCGACTTTGGAGGTTTAGCGAGTGTGAGCAACATGGAGGAGGTTGAAGATGGGATGAACGATGGTGTGGCAAAGTGTCGACATGGAAACGAATGGTGTGCAAAGCGTGAAGGTCGAGAGAAATTTCGGCAAGGGCATGGGTGAAGACATACATACTTATTCAGAGAGCTTCTCCGAGGATCAGCGTTCGCCTCTGGCCCACGCGCAGCGACCGTTGCCTCTGGGCTGGGCACAATGCTTGCCAGGTAGTCGAGGCCCACTTTGATTCGCGGGTAAAGGCAGGACTAGAGGGAGGAAATGGAATGGGTAAAGGCAGGCGCTGCACCGAAGATCTCGACCGGTCGTGGCTGGCTCGGAGGCCTAAGCAAGCCTAAGGCGAATAAAACCAGGATAGGGGAGTATAGAGCAGGCGGGAGCAAGAGCTTCGACGGAGAAGGTTGTAACGAGTGTACAAGAAAGGAAGATTGGCCGGCTACAGTTGGACCAACCGGCGTAGATGACTACAGTAGCTCACAACCTACGGTACGAAGGAGCGGCAGGCCGCACGACCAGGACAGCCGGTGCGTGGCGTTGAGCGGGCGGCAGTGGTAGGGTGTAGCAGGGATATGCATGAGCAACAAAGTTGCCGTCAGCAGATGAGGATGATGGTCCGCGGTGCGCATTCTTGTAGCTTCTGCAGTCTGACGTGCCTGAAGCTCTTGCCGCTGCATGCTCTGGATAGGTTTCCCAGTCCGGGCTGCTGTGGTGTGCTAGCATCGGCGCACGACTACTTTTGACATGCGTCTGCTCAGGAAGCCAAGCGGAGATGCTGTTCGCACGAGATATGGGTCTGGTTTTTTTTGTCGAGGGCCGCCTCCGCCGTGCACAGGACGGGTTGTGTTGTAGGCCAGACTGTCAAAGTACCGTCGGCTGTCGACATCATATCGAGCAGAATGCACAATCTACATATACATCGGACACGTCGACAAGACGTCAATTCGCCCCCCCCCCTCCCCCAGGTAGACGGGATCATGGCGGCAGAATGCACCGTCAGCACCCGCTGTACCGTTACCGTGTGCACAGCACCTATGTAGTATGGACATACATAGCACAGAATGACAGTCGTTCCTCCCAGAGAGCCGCCCTGTGGAATCGAAGACGGGCAAAGGACAGGGCTCGAGGCCCCAGGACCGCCTGGCAGGGTCAAACGTTCGGGAGGAAGCGAGGGCAATTAACGCCGACCCGCACAGACGCGGTCCTTTCCTCTTTGGCAGCCAGATGAAGTGCTCGAGGCTGCGTTCGGGGAAATGAAGGGACATGGCTACTGTCAGACGTTGATGTGTGGTGGCCCAAAGCAGCCGCGTGAAATGAAGTTTGCGTGTTAGTGGAGCCGCCGTGTATCAAGGCGAAACCGTCGAAAAGAGGACACGCTAGCTTCTGTGTCCACAAGTCCACCGGCGTGCAGCTGCAAGACTGGGCTTCAGCTGCGTGACAAGTGCAGTACCCGAACAGGCAAAGTCGGTCCCGTCGCTCACCCGCTGACTCGCTGGCCAACGGCGGGGCGTGAGGTTGCAGGAAGCACGGCCGCGACACACAAACGCCTTGTCAACCTGTCAGCCTCGAGCCCGACCATGCCAGCCCTCTACTCCCTCGGTGGATCGACATGCAAATCGATAAGAGCAACGATCAACCAGGCCGATGCCTGTCGTTGCATGCATAATTGCATGCTATCTGTTGTAGGGGAAAGGGAGGGCTCCGGCCGTTGGAGAGCGTCACACGGCGCGCTTTTCCTCGCACGCCCTTACCATACCGTACCATCCCATGCCTACCCACGGCCAACTCCAGATGCAGTGAGGAAGGAAGACTTGATGACAGTGGACGTGCAGGTGAGGGGGGCTTGTAAGAGTCGGGTTGCGCAATCACCGAGTGCCTGGTTTCCAGCGAACGATCGCCTCAGCATTTAAATTTCCCTGTCCACACTGGAGCTTTGCCTGTGTGGCCGGCGTCGGGAGTCTACTTGAAACGTGTGGCGTTCTCGATCAGTCCAGAGGATCTGTGATCAAGATTTCGACCCGCTCTAAATCCATCTGCCGGCCAATCATCCGAGCGTCTACATCCTTCCAGACTGCGCCTAGACCACGTCTGTACTCGTTGGACATGACGAGTACGTTGTGGGTGAGTGTCTTTGCCAAAAACGATCCATGGCCTCCAAGGTCAGGATGGGTTATCCTTGTTGTGCATGCGAAACGAGGTCGATAGATCTTGTATCGTGGAATTGAAATTTGCCATGTGCCAGAGAGCCATTTTCGGCACGGGCCCGCTTCCAAGTGAGAGGGAGCATGCGTGGTCGTTTGCCTCTTCGAGACCAGTGGGCAGTCTGGCAACCAGCCATGCAGCCGGAGATTGAAATCATCATCTTCCTCTGCTGTCCCAACTGGGATAGTGGTGGTGGTGTCGTTGAGGGAATAGTCCCATGGAAGACTGACACTGCTTGCAGCCATCCGACAGTTTGTCATGTTGAAATGGCGACGCATGGTCTCAAAAGACGAACGTACCATAGTATGTGGTGCAGACCTCATACTCACAAAACGTCGACACGGGCGGTCGGGGACTGCGATGCCCGTGAGGACTCGAGTCTTGCATGTCTTGCATAGTGGTACGCAATGGTCTTGGATGGGAGGAGCCGATGTACCTGTACACACCCCAAGCAAAGTACCACCAGACGTGCATGGAGCGTAAGACAATTCTCGACGCTGACGAATACGTACCCCATCCGTATCGTTACGAAGGCGGAAGCGAACAGGCCTTGTCTGAGATATGCCCATGCCCCTTCGCGGACCATGAGCAAACTCAAATGCAGATGCAGATGCAGATGCAGGGCAAACAGCTCTTCGCACTCACCCCGCCCTTGCCGTGACCGTGCTAGTCCCTCGTAGTCGTAGTCGTCCGTCAACATACCTGGCAATTCACCGGTGTAGACACTCAATGGCGAGATGCTTCGGCTCCACTTCCCACTTGACTTGAACTCGCAGACGACGCTTCGCTTCGCCAATTGCTCTCCCTACCATCATCTCGTATAGTGGCGTTCTCGCACGTCAGACAGAAGGACGGCGTGTACACCAGTCCCGCCAAATGGTTAATTTCGTCTCTCGAAGCAGCAGCAACGCACAACGCTGATCGGTGGGAGGTGGCATGGTCTGCCCAGGCAAGGTGAGAAGATCAGCGAAAGTCAACAATTCATTCGGGTCGACCATCCCGCTTCTAAAAATTGTCGCTTCGGCTTGATTGACCGTCCAACTATTGCCGTAGCCAGATCCGGCTCGCAGGCCGTGGAGCCGTCGGAGGTTGAATATTGTGGAGGCGAAAAAAATTCGTCGAGTGGAGCAAATGTGAAGCCCCACGCGATGGAGGGGCAGTTTCCCGTCGTGCGAGGGAAGGTGCAGACGAACAGGTCGCCACTTCTCCAACAGGTCCACAGGTCCATCCCGAACAAGAAATCGCATCTGGCTATTGCGCCCACCCATCATCGCCTACGCTAACGGTGGGGATTTTTTTGGTGTACCAGTAGTTCGTCTTCGTCCGATACTGGCGGGCTTCTCCGTCGCATATACTTACTCACTCTCAGAACCAACTCCAAGGAGAACCAGCAAGAGGCCGTCATGCTAAAGCGTCGCCTCATCATCAACCGTGGTTCACTTCCTTCGCAACCAAAATCTGGCTACATACATCGGCCCTTATGCGGAGAGTGTTGCGGTCCTCTCAGCGAAAGAAGCAAATGCAGCGTGCTAATGATTGGCATGATTCCACGGTAAGCATTGTAGATAATGCAAGACGTGCATGCGGCGTGAACTTTGTGATAACGATGATCACTCGAATTAGTTGTTAGCTACTACTGCCACCTACAATGGTTATCGCTATCTACGCGTGACCGTCCCTATGTCGAGTCGAGCCCTATGCTCTATATGATATGATTGGAAGAAAACAAACAGTGGTATCTTGTCAAGACCATGAAAACCTTATCGAAAATGCGCCGAATCAGAAAAAGCAAAAGTCATATGTCGTAACAGTGTCGCCCCAAAGTCATGCCAACGGGCGAACGAAATCCAAGACCGGCAAGCTCGTGAGGCTTTCCCGTGAAACGTGGGGCCGCTGTGTAACGAGGATATAATAATGGGTTGGAGACGCCGCAAAAGACTATGCCACCTGGAAGAATCCGATGTAGGGTCCCAAATCAGGTTAGAAGACGTGGTAACCACGCGGCTGTATCAAGCCACTGATCTCAGAGAGATCGACGCTTATGCAGCACATGTTGTTCCTCGGATACGGTCTGGAAGCGCGAACCGAACGTTCCGTTCGCGACTCGCGGACCAGTTGCAGTTGTGGCTGACGGTTGGGCTCATTTGGGTGAGTTTATCCGTCGTCAACCCGCATTATTGGCTCGTTTCTTCCGCATCTTATATTCCGCCTTTGCCACCCTCATGAGGAGGTCTTCGTCTTTGATCGGTACCCAGGATGTCAACACCTTCATGGCATTTTCGAAATCCGAATCCAGTAAGATCTCCCGGGTTGCATCAATTAGTGATGCAGATGTTGCATGCAACACATCTAGGTCTCCGCTAAACTTCGATGATTTGTCGTTCGAATAGGAAGCGTCGCCCAACAGCATGAAGACGTCCCACACGCGGAGTTGAGCAGGGAATGGTAGCGAATAGTTGAAAAGGGTCAAGTACCATCGGGTACCGTAAGCGGTCGAGGTGATGCAGAGTTCTTCCTGCATTGGGTCGTTAGCAGAACGCCCAGTACAGCCTTGGGGATGAGTCACTCAGAATACTGCTGGTCCCCGAAACATGTGAATGGTAATGTGAGAGGTGTTTCTCATTAGCAAAAGAAGAGCGTACCAGTTTCTTCGCCACGTCCCCATTGCGCAGCCAATTCTTTTCAAAATCTTCCAACGCGTCCATCAAACCCGCGAAGCCGGATTCATAGAGTCTCTCTAGGCCTCGAAGCATCCACAGGCGAACCAGCATGACGAACGCTCGATCCTCTTCGTAGTAGCAAAGCAGCGTGGCTGCGAGCGCAGCCATGCCCTGAACGTAGCCTGTGTCCGGCAGGTAAAGGGACATGGCGTGGAGGACTCGAAATAGGAGCCGCTGGCTGGAATGCATTAGCGTCGAGTACCTGAAAACGTGAAGGCCACGTGGGCCAGACTCACCCTCCGCGATATCTACGCCTAAACATGATGTGGCGGTTGATAGTTCGGGGTACATCCACGTCAATCTGCATGTCGTCTGCAGAGCTCTCTTCTTGCAGTTCATAGAAGTTGACCACCAGCTCCTCATCGGTTGGACTGTCGGGGTCTGCTTTGGCGCTAGCAGCAAGGAACGCATACCAAGCCGTAGCCCGCCAGCGGTCTGGAATCCCCTTCCAGGTCCGCGAGATGACTTTGGTGTCTCTGACATCGAACTCGAACATCATGCCCCCAGTGTTGGCGCCAGACTGTACGACCTTGGCCATTTTGCGCCACTTCTCCTCGCGTTCAATCTCTTTCGCTTTCATGATCTTGGCGGCACCGCCTCCCTCCTTCTGCTCCTCCACGTCGGCCAGACCGGGCGGGAGTTTGAGCATATCGCTAGCCTCGTCCATTAAGCGGCGGTCCCTGTTATGCGGCAGTCTATTTGTAGCTTGGCGGATTTGCTTTTGAGGAGTACTCCGGGCGGTTCGGTTTGAGAATATAGACGCGGGCGGTCTGATGGACTTTTGTGACCGACGTCGTTGCGGTGATCCAGTGGTGGGGTTCGCTGATTGAAAAGATGGTGCTTTGGACGCACTACGCCCAAGCCCGCGTTTTCTAGGTTCTTCCGATACCATCTTGAGCACCGTGGTGACCCGTTGTATTCGAGGCTCGTCTGGCCCATCTCGCCCTTCCCCTGGCGATCCTCGCGAATCCGCCTTCTTCGGCAGGATGAAGCCGTAGCGGTCGACCTCGCCTCCTTCCAGCTCAGCCCAATCTTCGATGCCTCCCGCGATTTCCTGTGGCTCCTTCTCAATGGTCACCGCACTGCCCCGCCGCGAGCTCATCAGCGATCCTGTGTCGTCGCGACTCTTGTTCACAGTCAACGAGGCATTGGCGGGGGTGCCGGCGAAGCTACTGTTGTCCGCCAGGCTGTTCCGGGCGCTTTCCGCCTCTTCGTCCACCGTCTCCCAATTTGCCGCACTCTCGTTCCCATGCTGGTACATTTGGCGCACCTTCCGTGAGAGCATCATCTCGTCGGTCGAGAGCACGCGATTGCTCACGACCCGGCCTCGGGCGGAGAAGCGCGACGGCGAGCGGGGCGACAGTCGGGGCATGGCGGGCGGCGGCTGCTCCTTCTGCGTCTGCGATGGCTCCTGCCCCGGCGGCGGCGGCGACTCCTTCCCCGTCTGGCGAGGTGGCGTGCCTTCCGCAACCAGGCTCAGGTGTTTATTCGGCCTGTTTGCCCGCTTGCCGCCCAGCAGCATGCTCCCCCTCTTGGAAAACGAGACCTGGCTCGGCGACGTGAGGTCGTCGAAGTCGCCGGTGGGGATGATTGTGTCGAGCTGGAACGCGTCCTGGCCGTCCGCTGGGCTGTCGTTCAAGGCCGGCTGTGTTTGCGCCTGCGGTGATGGTTCATCCTGGACCAGTATGGCGGGAAGGCTCGGTGTCTTGCGCAGGCTCGTTGGCGTCGAGGGCGCATTGTTGGTGGTGAGGTCGGTGCTGGCAGTGGAATTTGACGAGGCCGCCAAGGCCGAATCTCGTCGCGCATCCTCTTCCGCCAACAGTGTCTTCTTCAGCGCCGAAGCCCGCGGTCCTGGTGCGGTCTTTGGGCGTCTCACGCCGCTGAGCCAGCCGCGCGGGGACGTCGCTGTCGGTGGCTGCTCGGCCTGTTCGCCGGCCGTCTCTGCATGGGAGGGTCCTTGCGAATGCACGGCGCTGTCGTCCAGGGACTGCTCTGAAGGGCCTCCCGGGACCCGCGCAGCCTCATCGCTCATGACCGCGAGATTGCGCGCTTCTCATCCAGCTCAACCTGGCGCACGACAGAGTCTGCTGCACGCGCTTCACGGTGCGACGGGCGGCGGAATGGGAGGCGCGCAGAGCACGGCAGCGCGACTGCAAGTGAACGGGCGGAGACTGAACAGCGACGAGTGCGAGCGACATGGGGCAATAACAACGGCAGCCTGACGTCGGCTTCCCACGAGCTTGCGGGAAAGGGGCATCCCATCGTGGGCACTGGGGCGCCTCCCTGTCTTGGGTGCCGTTGCCCGCGAACCCATGCAGGGGCAGGTCCCATATCGGAAATTCGGTGACGGCACTGATTGGACATGGGGAGGCCGCTACCTTGCATCACTTCGAAGATAAAGTTGCAACGCCGCCGCTTTTCCTTATCTCTCGAGTCCCTTTTTCGACGGCTTGGACCCTGATTGAGCAAACATCTCGAACACCTCATCTGGAATCAGGCTAGATAGAGACCGAGACGCTGTGCGGTGACTCCTTCATCCCTTGCGTGCGCCGCCACATGATACCACAACTGTATGAGGTACTCTCCGAAGAGCCTGTATCACGACGACCTGCACTAGATAAATGGAACATTGGCAACAGACACTGCATTGCCGTTCGAGGTAATACTACATTTCAGCTCAACAACGAGGGTTTGACACACTCACACGCCCATTGGTGAGCCGGAAGATTACACAATGTGCTCGGAACGTCATCAGAACTATCGTAGTCCGATACAACATGTACCGGAGCAAAGACAACCCCTCTTCCAAGATCGACCTGTGAACCAAAATTCGCGGTACCCTGGCCCGGACCCCTGAACCCTGGACCTTGGAACTATTCTCATCACTTTTGTCTTCTTGTGTGTTGCTGGAGTTGAGTTGTCATCACTACTATTGTTATTCTTCTTTGGCTGCCATCGCTTTCTTAGGCATCATAGTACTCGCCAAAGAACTCCCGCATATCCTGAACCATATCCCCAGGACACTCCATACATGCAAAATGGCCACCACGATCCCTCTCTGCTCCCGCGTCAGCAATCAACCCAATCTGCCAAACACCAGCAGCAGCAGCAGCAGCAGCAGCAGCAGCAACTCACCTCTGAAGAACTTCAAATTCGTCGTGGTCGTCTCCGCCCCCGCCTTGGGCACCGGGAACGCATCATACGGAAACGTACTCACCCCCAACGGGACCCTGATCAAATTCTCTTCCCTTGCATTGAACTCAGTATACATCTCGTGCCGTACATTGTTATAATAACACAGCATCGACGTCATGACCGATGGCGGTGTGAAGAAATACAAACTCAGCGTCGTACACACATCATCCAGCCACTGTCGATTCTCCAGCGTAGCAGTCTTTAGGTTTGGATCAGCGAGCTCTTGATATTTCTCACCTACAAACATCATGATCCCGACGGGATTGTCGTTGAAGGCTACGCCGATCGTTTGTGGCCGCGTACGCATCTCGATCGCATATCCCATGTGTCCTTCGTTGAGATGGGTGCCCATCCACCACTGTGCGCGATCCATGGCTGCTTGTTCTTTGGCCTTCATCTTGTAGCCTTTTGGAGGCGCGCCGGGACACATGTTAGTATGTACCGCTTTGCACGCCGGGTAGCGTCCCGACCCGAGTTCGCGAACTACCCAGTGGCCCCAATCCCCTGCCTGCGCGACGTAGGAAGTGTATCCAAGTCGCTTCATCAAGACGTCATAAATACGAGCGGTATCTTGCAGTGTCCAGTCGCGAGGTGGACCCTGAGACCAGCAGAAGCCGGGGAGGGAAGGAACGACGAGGTCAAAAGAGGGCTGACCTGCGTCTGAAGGTGAGAGGAGAGGCGCCATCACGTTCTGGAATCTGGGTGTGATTTTCAGCTGACTTGATATGCGGTGGTCGATTTAGGTCAGTGTTACTCGAAGAATGTGCCTGGCCACCCATGAACCAACAACAACGGGATCGCATTCTCTCTTCTCTCCTTTGCCTTCTCGTGGACGAAGTGCACTTTCAGCTCCTCAATATCGGTCGTGAAGTGCTTCCACTCCGAGATGGTTTTCTGCGAATCAGGCCACTTGAAGTCGTTCAACCAGTAGTGGTAAAGCCTATGGATCCAATCCAGTGACGGTCCTACCAAAGTGTTGAGTCAGCTGCCAAAGGTCAAACAACCACGTCGAAAAGTGGTGAGCGTAACCGAAAATGAAGTCATGCGCATGGGTAGGCGATAGTATGTAGTGGAAAGAAAAGTCTCACCATAGTCGTCACCCGCATCCGGCACAATGGGAATCTTGGGGAGCCGAGTATCGCCCAGCTTTCGGAAGAGACGACCAACTTCGTCGTGCGGGATTGTGGGGTCGAAGGGGGCGATTTCGGACATGCTGGTTGTTTCACTGCAGCGCACGCAAGTTGGCATTCATTGGAGGGGAAGAGCTGGAGTACGTACCATGTACATTGATTGCGCGGACCCAGTCTCCTGATCTCTAGCTACGTCTTAAATGAAAGGCACCATCCGATATCTGACGACGTGCCGAAAACGTCACGTCTGGAACTAGACGAATCAGCGAAGATGGAGGGAAGAGAAACGGTTGCGGGGTGCGCTTGTTGTTGCCCTGCAGGGTAGATGAGCAATGTGACGCAAAATCGAGGGCATCTTTATCGCGGTACCAAGCTTTTGTCCTCGGCTTCATGTATCGGTCCTATGGAGTTGCCGATCACCGCTTGCATTGAACGTGCAGCTAAGTCCTCTGCAACTGCATGCTCGATGCTGATTAGCTTCTGCATACAAACTGGTGCACTCTCAAGTCTACATGGTGGATCTTCACTCAGCTAGTTGCACGTACAGTCCCTGCAGCAGACTACGCAACCGCCGGCGTGCCGCTATCGTATATGCATTATTGAGTTCAAATAATGCTGAACTCAATAATGCACCATCGTAGTTTGAAAACATGCTTATCGCACTCCGAGGGAGAGACGTGCGAACGTGCGAATGCGCTAATAATACGACTTTGATTTGTTTGCTTGCCTACTTCACGACTCGCACCGCAATTCTTGAACTCCAGTAATGTGTCGTACTTCCCGGCCCCACAGTATATGCAGCCATTGCTACTACCTACCGCATCGACGGTCCCATTCCCACTCATCCAAGATTTCAATAATCGTCCCAAAAATACGTCGCATCCTCAAAGTACCAAAAACATTGCCAGTCCAGTCTCTTGAACGCCCTCCCAAGGTGTTATACTCGTATGCTCGTCCCAAACGCCTCAAAACTCATATGGTACTGGTACTACATCAATTCATGAAATCGTCGTAATCACACGTTTTCTGTTCTTCCGCCAGTAGTTTCAGCCTGGACAGCGCCCGTTTCCGCGTCCGTCTCTATGCTATTTTCCTCACCCTCTTTCTTCCCAACCTTTTCGTAGCACACTCTCGACGATTCCGACTTCAGGCCACAAACTGCGATGCAACAACAGACACCGGATTCCTGCAGATGATGCATCGACAAAGCAACTCCGGTGAACGGAAATGCTGCCATCTTATCCCAACAACACCCCTCGTACCGGATTCCAAGGAACCCAGCCCCGGCTTCCGTCTTGACTGGAAAGAATCACACCATCGACACGTCCCACGCCTTCTCTTAACCGTTTCTTACACCTCCTTGGCGCTCTGTTGTCTTATCCCATGATCCCACTTCGTGATCTTGGCCTCTTGTTCTTACGGAAATGGTCACTCCACATTTTTCTTGAGTCGTTTCCATCCCACCATTCAACCCCCACCTTGTTCATACCCCAAGCCCGCCCTAAGCCGAAGAGCACGCACCTCGACATGACGCCTTCACCCAAGACGCAGAGTGGCTGGGCTGATGCAATAGTGGTTGAATGTTGTTGAAGTGCCAAGTCCTGGGCGGAATTGTGGCGATTGGCGTTTCTTGGTGGAGTGCCGAGATGCCGAGCCAAGGAGCGGGGCGGGGTGGGATTATTAGTGCATGTGTGTGCAGGGGTCAAATGTCAGGTGAGGTAGGTGGTCGGGATGGATGGTATACCCGTGTCGATAGAGGTGTATACGGCTATATAGCGAGAGAATAATAGTGGTGGAAGGGAGGTCGGTTGCATGATCAAAAAGTCGAGCATCATAGAGACTGGATTTTATACACCGGATATTCTGGAATTGTATCTATCACCTGATGCGTATGGACATGGTGATATCAAACGATTTTGAAGCTCGATGCTTCTAGTTGCCAAAAAAATTAACCACGAAGGCATGATAAGCCAGCAAAAGGCCTCGCAATCTACAACGCCTTGACATTCAAGTCCAAACCTCGGTCTTCATCGAAAAAGTGCACTTCGCAATATTATTGCCAATTCGAACTTTCACTTCCTCACTTCTCATCATCCGTGCTAATCGCCGTGCTAAGGTACCTCTCAAATACCCTCTTTTCCAAGTCGATGCTTCCTCTCCTCGTTCCATTCTTGGAATCTCTCTTCCTGAAGTAGACCCTCTTCGCCCACTTCCATGCCTCAATGCCGAGGAAGAATAGCAAGGTAGCCACAAACACAATGCCCCACTCCCAGCTGATACCGGCGTGCTTGAACACGACTTTGTTAATGACTGGTATGTAGAGTACTGGGAAAATAGTGACGAAGCCAGCTATGATGGACCAGAAGAGGAACTTGTTGCGCCAGACGTCGTAGAACCATTGGGTGAAGTACTTCTTTGAGTGGGGCTGCATCATAAAGAATGAGCGGCGCATGTCAACCATTTGCCAAGCGAGGAACAACGAGAACCATGTCAGGCAGGCGAAGCAGGTTGCTCGGGCGCGGAAGACGGTGTCGCAGGAGTCGGAGAAAGAGTCGTTGCAGTTATGACCCAGGTCGCCATTTCCCCAGGCATTGAGGACGAGAGTGAACGACGAGAGACAGAGTGCGGCAATCCAGAGACCATAGACAAGCATATCCAACATGACTTCGAGAGTGAAGACTCCGCGCTTGAGGCTCTGGGGTGGGCGGTTTAGGATATCTGGAGCGGCAACTTCGTAGCCAAGACCCATGTCGGGAAGCGAGGAGGTGACCATGATAACCCACATGACTTCGACGGGAGAGAGTGGAAAGACTGATAGCCCAGTATCATCCTTAAAGACGAGGCCAATTAGTAGGATGCAGGCTTGGGCAATGTTCTGGGCAAGAAGATGGAGGATGAACTTTTGGATGTTGTCGAACATGCGGCGGCCCTCTTCGATAGCGTTTAAGATGGAAGCAAAATTGTCGTCGGACAATACAATGTCGGACGCGTCCTTAGCCACGTCAGATCCAGTACCCATGCCGATACCAACATCCGAGCGCTTTAGAGACGGAGAATCGTTCACACCGTCACCAGTCATGGCAGCAAATGCCTTCCTTCGGTGGAGAGCATCGATCATTCGGACTTTGGTGTTGGGTGCACATCGAGCAACAACCAGAGGAAGCAGCGGAAGATTATCAATCTCGTCATCGCTGAGTTTGTCGAATTGAGAAGCAGTCATGACCATGGCGTCGGCGACCTCTTTGGAAACGGTAGCCATGTGAGACGGAAGAATGCCAACTTCCTCGGCAATCGCCCTAGCGGTGCCCGGATGGTCACCAGTAAGCATATGTACTGAAATACCAGCCTTTTGGCATTGGCGAACAGATCCGGCAGTTTCTGGTCGTGGGGGGTCATACAAACCGACTAAGCCCCTAAAAGTCAAATTTTCCTCGATGTTATTTCTCTCGACTTCCTCGCCCTTGGTGATGGTACCTTCCCAAGACTTGCTGGCGAGAGCGAGGACCCTGAGACCCGATGCGGCCAAAGCCTCCATGTTGGCAAGAATCTCTTCGCGAATAGCACCTGTCATTTCGATAGGCTCATCTTTTTCTCCGTTGAACATAGTTGAGCAGGAATAGATGACTCGCTCCACAGCACCCTTCGTGAAGACAAACTTTTGGGACGTAGCGGTTTCTTCGAAGATGACAGACATCTTCTTAACGGTAGAGTCGAACGGGAACTCGGCAAGCTGCTTCCACGCAGGCTTATCACCTTGAGTATAGTCAAGACGATTCCACTTGAATCGAGAAGCGAAGACCTGGATAGCGATTTCGGTTGGATCCCCGCGAGCGTTCCAGCCTCCCTCGCTGGACTCGTGTACGTGGGCAAGATTGGCAAGCGAGGCAACTTTGAGATATTCTTCCAGGTACGTGTTGTTCTCCAAAAGCTCACTATATGGTGTAGCTTGCTCTTCTTTCTCAAAATCCATTTTCCTTGGCTCATTGGCTGTGAAGCTGACATCGCCAACGGTAGGGTTGAAGGGAGAATCGGTGACACCCACCGAGTATGTGCCTTTCGCGGGAATCCAAGCTCTCTTCGCAACCATTTTGCCCTGAGTGAGTGTACCTGTTTTATCAGAGCAAATATCTAATGACAAGGTTAGCGCATGCCGACAGTTTTACACCTAGCTGCTTACCAGTGACACCGCCGAGGGCTTCAAGGGATTTTAGATTGCGGACAATAACGTGACGTTCAACCATACGCTTCGTACCAGCAGCCATCGTAATGGTCAAAACTACAATGAGAGAAGCTGGAATCATACTAAGACCAGTGGCCACAGCGTAGATGATGACCTCCTGATCGTTTGAAAAGCTGTTGGCGGCCATGACAATAATAGCGCAGATGACAGCGATGCCCAAGAGGAGGAGTGCAAGACGAGCAAGCTTCTTTTGCAGTGGGGTACCGACATTGACGCCCAAGAAATGACCAACAGCGTCTGTAAAGGTCAAGCCCCAGGCCTTAGCATATCTATATGGGCCAGCGGTTCCATCTTCCTTGCGCTTCACTGGACGGCGGCGAGAGCCTTCGTTTCGCAGAGAGACAGCGATGCTTCCAATCTCGGTGTACATTCCAGTAGCGAAGACCACACCACAAGCACGGCCTTTTGTGACAGTCGAGGAGCTAAAGGCAACGTTCAATCGATCACCAGGGCCAGTGTCGTCATCGAATTCGGCTTCGGAATCTTTCATAACGGGAAGACTTTCGCCAGTGAGAAGTGCTTCGTCAGTTTCAAAGTTGACCGCCTCAATAAGACTAGTAGGATGTCAGCATTGCGCACAAAATAAGAATGAGAAATACTTACCGAACGTCTGCGGGGACTGTGTCACCAGTCTTCATTTCCACCATATCCCCGGGAACCACTTCAACAGTTGGAACTGTGACCGTCTTTCCGTCACGAACAACTGTGGCAGTGGGTGAACTGAGAGATCGTAGAGAGTCCATCGTCTTTTCAGCGCTGAACTCTTGCATGAATCCGACAACGATGTTGAGAACAATAATGGCGGTTACTACGCCGCCCTCAATCCATGACTGAATAGCAAAACTCACGGCCATGGCAATGATGAGTATGAGTGTCATTGCCTTCATGGATATGTAACGAATCAGTGTATGTGCATGGTAGTACAAGACGGTGAGGTTCAAAACTTACATTCGCTACCTGCCGCAACAAGATCTTTCCAGATTGAACTCCTTGGCCATTGCCCAAGTCATTATCTCCCCATTGCCTATGGCGTTCTTGAGCCTCAGATGTCGTCAGGCCATCTTCTTTGCTGCATCCTACTTCCTCGACGACCTTGGAGTAGGAAAGTGCATGTGCAGGTCGGGACAAAGGCTTGTTGGCCTGTCCAGAGACATGTCCTTCGAGTGTTCCCATTGTGAATGAATGGGCGAATTTGCAACAAGAAGAGTTGTACAGACGAGTAACCCAAATCTGGGGACATCAAGCCCTTTAAGCACATGGTGGGGACAAAGGTGGGATCTCGCACGGCGAACGCCAAGGTTTCGAAGTATTCCTCCCCTTGGCGATGAACACATTATCGTGGGACCGGTGGAAAGTGCGGAAACATTAAAACATCCCAGCGCCAGGGTATATGCCCGCATACACTCTCTCGATGAGACATATTGAGGACAATAGAGAAAACAATAAGAGCCCTTCAATTTTCATTCCAGAGGCGTTGAACACAGTACCAGAGTTCCGGGCGTTGAGGTAGATTGGCTGCGATGATGACATTGGGGTATCTAGTAGATAGTGCGAGCTGGAGGGGAGACAGTCGATGGGACAGCGGGTGGCGATAACGGCGGGTGCGGCTTGGCGTTCCGCTCTGGGCGGCGCTAGTCCAGCTGCGCCACTAGCGCCTCCGCCTATCGTGCGGACTCGTACAGAACCAAGACTCAACCTCAACGGAACTCGGCACCATCGCGCAGTCAACGTCATGTTGTCCATCCAGATCCCGACAGATGGCGGGCTTACTCGTAAAAAATGCCGCCTTATTTGCCAGGCTGTGTCTTATCGATAACGCCAAGCTCTTGTTCAAGAGGCAGCCTTGCATCTGAATTATTGGCATATGCTCTTGCTGCAACCGCTTGGAAGCGAAGCTTGTTCACGAGGCACTTTCCAAGCACAAGAACGAATCACCTTTTCCGGGGTAAAATGTTGGAACAGGTCACGAGGCTTGCACCGGTCAAAAGGAAGACCGAGGCAAACATGTGTGATCAAGTAGTCATAATCTGAAGTAATATGTTCTCTGTTGAATGGGCTCTGTGGTAATCACGGTTGATTATCACGGTATGCGCGCGCTAGGGGGTGACAAAGACGGTTGATCAATTCTGTGTACAGAGGATCTATCTACGCACGGGAGAGATGAAAGGTGTACGCAACCTGAAACGGTTACGCACGGTGTAGTAGTCATGTGATAGTCACATGGCTCTACAGACATCTCAAGTTACCTCGTACGGACATTCTCAATATTATCAATGTACGGTCGTTGAGATTGGAAGAAAAGTGGTCAAAGTAAGCTTCTAATTTTGCACTGTTTCTGCGACATACCATTTGTTTACGCAAGTATTTGTTTGGGATTTACCTTTCCTACAAACGGTGATATCACTCTAGGTGTGATGTTTCTCGTGAATACATAACCCCAGTACAATCAAATATCCACCTGTAAGCTCCATGGCTACTCACCTACCTTAATCTCTCTCACTATAGCAAGGAGCGCAAAGTTTCTCAGAATCAAAAGCCCCCGAAGTCCTCACGTTCATCCGAAGCGTATGAGGACTCTCCAAATAGCCTATCCAGAGCATGTCGTCGTTGTATGGGTTAGCAAACGCATCAAGTTCCAGAGGCATATCATGCAAGGGACTCAGCAGCGTAGCCAGGTCGGCAGAATTCAATTCAAACTCAATCATCATTAGAGGCTCGGATATGTACAGATAGTCTAGCAAATCACAACAAAGGTAAAGTATATGATGATGAGCTATTGATAACTTCTACCGATACGGCCTTCGCGCTTGTTGCGGCTAATGATGTACGACGACTTATACGTGAGAACGTCACATTGAAGGTTAGTCAGCTTAAAGTGTTTGAGTCGAGGTACAATATGTATTATCTCAAGCGCTAGGTATCAATCCAAACTCTCGTGGCCACGTCACAGCACAATGTGCACGAGTATGATGGACTCGGATTTGGTCCTAAAATGATGCCCAAATCTTCCAAGCTAATCAGACCATGGAGCCGTACAAAAGTGACTAACTCATCGCCAAGTCCAGCCAAGGATGTTGACCGTTATGCACCGTGGAAAGTGTCCTTTCGTGGGGACCCGGCACTTGTACTTGGTATGATAGGGTTTCGTGCACGGGGGATTCGTGTTTGGCTGCCACTTGTACAGTCATTACCACTCCCTAATCTCACCTCCCGGCCCAATAAATCCCGGACTAACCCAAGCCTTCGCTTCCCGACTCTCGCGTCTCACCCACTCTTCATCAATTTCGATACCCAGTCCAGGACCCTTCATGAGCTCGATGTATCCCCCCACCTTAACATCCCATACCTCAGGGTTCTTGACATAGCTAGTGAGATCTTGACTGCCGGCATTATAATGGATTCCCAAGCTCATCTCCTGGATCGCGAAGTTCGGTACGGAAGCATCGACCTGTACACAAGCAGCCAACGCAATTGGGCCAAGGGGAGAGTGCGGCGCCAGGGCAACGTCGTAGGCCTCGCACATCGACGCTATGCGTTTGAGCTCGGAAATTCCGCCACAGTGCGAGATGTCGGCCTGTAGGATGTCGACGCAGTTGGCTTCGAGAAAAGGGCGCACTTCCCACCTACTATGCAATCGCTCGCCTAGCGCGATTGGGATGGAAGTTTGTTCGGATAGGGCTTTGATGCCGCCGATATGCTCGGAAAGAAGAGGCTCTTCGATGAAGAGCGGATGATGCGGTTCTAGGGCTGCAGCAAGTTGTTTGGCCATGGGTTTGTGGACGCGTCCGTGAAAGTCCATACCGGCGTCCATGCCAAGTGCTTTTACAGTCTTCAAGCGTTCTACGGAGTCTTGGAGCGCGGCGGGCGAATCCAGCCACCCGATGTCTTCTGTTGCGTTCATCTTCACAGCCGTAAACCCTTGGCCCTTCCTCGCGAGGCTAAAAAGAGTAAGCGATGGCATAAAGGTGTAGGATTTGACAGGGGAAGAATTACGCTTGTTTCTCAACATCCGAAGGTCGGTCGCCACCTATCCACGCATATACCCTCAACTTGTCACGTAATTTCCCTCCGAGTAGTTGGTATATTGGTACATTTAGCTTCCGCGCCTTGAGATCCCAGAGTGCTATGTCGATTCCTGACAAGGCGCTCATGAAGACCGGTCCTCCACGGTAGAAACTCGTGCGCCAGCACATTTGCCATATGTGTTCAATATCACTAGAAAGCTCAGGAAAGGTCTGTGGCTTAAGCGAATGAATGACTTACTCTGCTTCAAAGCCAGTATATCTCTCGATCCACGCGTCCAGGCAGCCTTCGACAGCCTGTGTATGGCCTTCTAGCGAAGCTTCACCCCAACCAATGTTCCCATCTTCATCAGTGATTTTGACAAAGAGCCATCTGGGAGGTACTCTGAAGTACTCTATGTTTGCGATTTTGCCCATCGTACTCTTATGTGGATTTTCGCGGGAAAGACTGGTCAGAAGCGGAAGAGGGTAGAAGAAACACGGCCAGGAGCAAAACTGGTGGAGGAGAGGAACCACTTCAGAGGAGCTTTTTCATCAGAAGGTACATCACATCCGTACTTGAATAGCCCACGGATATGTAGAGAAGCGTATTGAGCCTCTGGTGGAACCCTTTGCGGTAATCCGACAACAACGCGGGGTCACGATGGCAAATGTACCTAGCTCCACTCTCGAGCTCTAGCTTCGGGAGATGGAACAAAGCTGCCCGAAGGATTGATGTTGCATGCTGTATAACTGCCGCCGGGTTTCTCTTGGTTGCAGAAACATAAACCCCCGGAGTTCGTTGTTGCAGAAAGAGTTCGAGCCAAACAAGACGCGCCATACAGCACTCTCAGCACGAGCCACAATGACCTCGTCTCCACCCCCCGGCGTCTTCGTCCCCGTCCCCACCTTCTTCAAACCCTCTTCATCCTCCACATCGCTCCAAGCTGCCGTCGATGTCGAAACCCAAATCACACACTCAATCCATCTCGCCAAAAATGGTGTTCGCGGTCTCGTTCTCCTCGGCTCAACCGGTGAAGCCATCCACCTGTCGCGGCAAGAGCGCTTCGATTTGGTGTCAGGCGTGCGCAAGGGACTGAACGATGCCGGCATTGCTGACTACCCAATTATGGCGGGTGTGTTGATTAACAGCGTAGATGAGGTGCTCGAGTGGCTTGAGGACTTCAAGAAGGCGGGCGCGCAATGGGGACTTGTGCTTGCGCCGGGATATTTCGGGGCTGTAGCGAGCCAGGAGAATGTCCGGGAGTGGTACACAATCGTAGCTGATCGGTCGCCAATTCCAATCTTGATGTGGGTGTGCCAGCTGAATATGGGTGATGGATGGAGTGGAAGCTGATCGAGCGCAGTTACAACTACCCAGGCGTCACGAACAACATTATCATCACCCCCGAGACGTACCGTATCCTGGCACAGCACCCCAACATCGTCGGATGTAAGATGTCGCACGGCAATGTCTCCTACCACGTCCAGGTCTCACTCGACCCGGAGATCGACCACAAAAAATTCAAAGTGTACAGTGGTTTTGGGCAGCAGCTGGGACCTATCGTACTGTTCGACGCAGCGGGAGTGATTGACGGCCTCGCCGCTATTTATCCCAAGACCGTGTCGTATCTCTACAAGCTCGCAGAGAAGCGACCAATCGACGATGAAACGCTGAAGAAGATCAAGGAGCTCCAGTACACTGTGAGTACGGCAGAGGAGTTTGTCGGGGCTGGCGGTATCATTGGTATTAAAGAGGCTGTACAACGCGTTCTTGGATTGGGAACGCTAGAGGGCGGGCGATTGCCGCTGAAGGGCAAACTACCCGACGGGGCGTGGGAGAAATGGGACACGGTATTGGGGAGAATACAGAAGACGGAGGACTCGATCAACGCAGCTGAGTTCAGTTGATCTGCATGAACGGTCTGGGTAATGGTGAAGACCTAGGTAGAGCATAGAAATGACAGTAGCAGGGCCGAAGATCAGCAACACTTCATTCCGCATGTGTCGACAATGTTACTGGGCCGTCGACAGTTGGCAGACTACTACGGTACATGCCACAAGTATTGTGCGTACCGGCCCTGGCCACGGATATAGTGATTACGCTAGCCCGAGTTTGATCGATCAACTCTTCACCTACTGAGTGTACCATCTAATTTTCACATACTGAGTATACCATCTGATCGTGATGAATAATTCAATTAATTTACTACGGAGTAGAACTTGGTGTGGCCACCTTGGCTCGATCGATCAAACTCATGATTGAACTCACCATCTGAACTAGGCCTAGCGTAATCAGTATCTTCGTGGCCAGGGCCCCCGGTACGCACAATACATACTTGTGGTATGTACCGTAGTATAACCGTTGATTCGCTCCAGCGTATTTTCTTGCTGATCCTATAGCTGGACCGCTACTGCACGAGCGCACGTCCAAAATCTCCTTCCTTGGCAATGTGCTATCAAAAGCACGGGCGTAAATTTCCTCTTTGACAATACGAAGATGCATCTAACAAACTGGGATACGTAACAGCCGCGCAAAGGCTAAGGTATGAGTCTGACATGACCTGTTGATCTGGAATCAAGACCTTTCGGGCAATTCAACAGGGCGACCGGCGAAATGGTGTACAGGTACAAATAGTAGCGGTTTGCTTCCCTAAGCCAGCACCGAGATCTTCTCCCATCAGCCGCCTCCAAGTTTATCGAGCTCTTCTTTATCGCATTGCAACAGCCAACACCTCCATTTCCCTGACAATTCAGCGATTTACTACCACACCGACATGGCCCCCCTCGACGACACCACGGCAGCTACCCGCTTCGACAGCTTCAACGTGTACCGCACGTCCTTCAAAAGCATCGGCGACCACAAGATCGATGTTGGAGTTCTTGTACCGAAAGATCTAAAACCAAGCAAAGCTCCAGTGGTCGTAAGCTTTCACGGTGGAGGACTTGTACGACTCTCCCTACAATCCACCGTGACAGCACTGACAGACCATTAGGCGACCGGTGACTGCCTCTTCCCAGACTGGAAGGCAGCCTTTTGGATCCCATTTCTGCATCGCAACAATGCCATTTGCGTCCTGCCCAACTACCGCCTCGTACCGGAAGCCACAGGAAACGATATCCTGGGCGATCTCGCCGATTTCTGGACCTGGTTCCGCGGCCACGGGGTAGAGAAATACCTCGCATCGCAAAAGGTTGCCGTCGAGCTTGACTACGAGCACGTTCTCTCAGCCGGCGAATCTGCGGGTGGTTACATAGCCTTGCAAGCTGGACTTAGGGTACCCAAGGGGGAGATCAAAGCTGTGCTCGCACAGTACCCCATGACCAATTACCTACGTCGCAGCTCAGCGCCAATACAACAGGGCAGACGCGTAATGCCCAAGAGCCTCTTACAGGAGTACATCGCGGGTATGAAGCCAGGCGACGTGATTTCCTCATCGAACCCATCAACCGACATTCGACGAGACGAGCTGTTACTAGCGCTGGGTGTCCATGGTCGTTACATTGAATTCTTTGGGACAGGGAAGCATCTTTGGCCCATTACCGCTATTGAGGGTGCGGATCATCTGCCACCTACAACCATCTTCCATGGCAGTGCGGATACGGCGGTACCACTCAACGACAGTAGATTGTTTGTTGAAAAGGTAAAGGGGCTGGAGAAGCTCAGTGCTACGGAGATCAGGCTTGTGGAGATAGAGGGAGGGGAACATGGATTCGACATAGGTCTGAAGGAAGACGAGGTTGCTTGGTTAAGGGACGAGTTGCAGTGGGTTGAGAGTAAGTGGTTGGCTTGACCGACATCCGTGTGCCTAGATGATCAACAATGAATCACGTTCAAGGTTTCTCAGTGTATGGAGTTCTGGATTGCGACATACATAGTACATAGAAGGAAGATATTCGCGCGGGGTATCATCCTTCATCCGTCCACCATCGCTTTCCGAACCAATCACGACCCCTGCACCTTCGCTGCTCACTTTTCCGGCCGGATACACCCGGAAGAGCCATGGAGCTTTTGACCCAAACTTTCCTTTCCTTTCTTTTCCACCTCTTGTCTACCAGACATTTCCGTGGGTTACTAACACCAAGACTGCCATGGAGACCTCTGCGCCGCCTCCACGCCAGGAGTGGGTCCATGCCACAGGCAGCCCATTGGGCACTGCGGAAAGCTTACGGTCACCTACCGGGTCAATTATCAATGCGAATGGCGGCGGTGTCAGAGCAAGTTCGGATGAGGTTGGCGATGGTGAAAGGAGCGATGCGAGGAGTCCGCCGGCCAAGAGACGGAGAGAGGAGAAGGAGCGGACGAGGGTCAGTAGGGCGTGCGATCGGTGTAAAAAGTGAGCGGTGAATTCTCTTCCCTTCTGTTTCGGTGGGTGGATGCTTATGCGCCGCGCGATTGTGAGTGTACGCAAGTGGTGGCTGTTACGCTGACATCTCCGCAGAAAAAAAACAAGATGCACGGGACGCTGTCCTTGCACTTTGTGCTTGAAATCGGGTCTACCCTGCGAATTCACCGCTTCATATACGAGAGGTAGAGTGCCTTCCGTGATAGTCGACGAGAACGCTATTGCGGCTGCAAACGCCCGACCGCGCATGTCTATGCCAACACCAGCTTCTGCACTTGAGCAACAGTTACCAAGGCCGATTGCTTTACCGCCAATGAATCTTTCAAGTCCCGCAGACATCTTCGCGAGAGATCGTCTTGTGGCTCCCAACTCCAACGAAGACGCTTCGCGAGATCGCTCCCGTGATCCACCTTCACGCACATCTCCCGAACCCCCTCAGACCGATTTACAAGGCCATTACGTCGGCCCCGCCTCTGGTGTATCATTCTTACTACGGATCCAAAAGCGCCTCCATCAGAACAGTCTGCATTCGCATGACTCTTCCATCTTCACTTTCGGCGACACACCGCTCCCCGAATTCGATCCTACCTTTTTTGTGCTCCCGCCAAAAGCCGATGCGCAAAAGCTGGTCGGGAGATATTTTGACTTCGCGGCGCCGACGCATCGGTTTTTGCATCGACCTAGTGTTGAAATGATGTTGGATGAATTCTATGAGACGCAAGGGAATATGCGGAACAAGGAGGATGCAGCTTCGAAGACTGCTCTACTATTGATCGTGTTGGCCCAGGCGAAGGCGTACAGTGGATCTGACACTTTACCGAATGATCACAGGTAATGCAATCCTTTCTTGAATTGTGCCAGACCATTCCTCAGTGTTGATGGACTCACAGCGCTCGATACTTTTTCGCCTCCGAACGTCAACTCTCCAAAGAACGCGGCGCCGTCCGCCTTACCAGCGTCCAAGCTCGATTAGGCCAATGCTTTTACCTTCTCTCTCAATCACGCATCAACCATTGCTGGTCTCTTTTCGGCACAATGGCGCACCTGGCTTTTGCGATTGGATTGAACCGCGGGAGAGGGCCACCTTCAGCTACAGTTGATTATGTGGAGGTGGAGAGTAGAAGACGATGTTTTTGGATTGCGTACGTGCTGGATAAGTATCTTGCTGCTGCGTTGGGGAGACCTAGGACGTTCAAGGATGAGGATGTTGATCAGGTATATTTTTTCCACAGGTGTGTGAGAGGATGAGAGGGAGTCAGTGTTGACAATGCATAAAGGAACTACCTACTGTTGTGCATGACAGTGAACTCCTGCCCCATTCGATAACACCGGCGCCACTGAATAGCTATGAGATACCTCTATCCATGGCCCCTATCGAGCATGTAAAGTAAGTGTTCATTCACCCGTCTTTTACAATATTACCTCATTGATCCTTCCTCATCCCACTAATGCATTTACTTAGGATATCTCGCATAGTCTCGCTTGTTCTCAGAGATCTCTACGCCATCAACCCGCCTCCTACACATCCCCAGCGCCTCTCACTGGCTGCACATCACACAGCCTCCCTCCAACAATGGCGCGCAAACCTCGGCCGCTTTCTTGATACCTCGGATCTTCCCTCCTCAGTGCTCATCCCCATTTACAAACGTCAACGTAATGTGCTAAATCTGGCCTACTACCACGCTGTAATCCTGATCAACCGCCCCTTTCTTCTGTCCAACTTTGCGAATCTTACTCGCAAAGAAGGGTCCAAAGTTGCAGGACCCGACGCTTCGACCAAAGAGAACGTGCAAGCCTGTCTTGAAGCCGCGATGGGGATTGTCCGAGTCATTGACGACTATAGCGCGAGTGGAATGCAACTCGTGAGGGCATTTTGGTTCACACAGTACTATGCTTTCTGCGCCGTTGTAGTGCTCTATGTGTATAGGATACAGCAGCATATTGTCGACCAAGGGAAGTGCGAGGGCTACTTCTCCGCGGGCCAGAGGTGTCAAGCAGTCCTCGAAGGAATCTCTGAAACCGATTGTCTCTCCAAACGCTACTGCGTCGTGCTCGAAGAACTCCGACTAGAAGCCGCTCGGCAAACAAAAACCACGACTTCAAATGACCTAGCAGAACCATCCGCAATAGCTTCGCCCGCACCCTCAACACTAACGACATCCCACTCGAACCTCGGCATTCCTCCACTATCGACATCGCAGCGCGACCCAAGTCCTGCATCCTTCGGTAGCACCAATGCTCCGTATTATGGCGCAGCAACCACCCCCAGTCTACCGACCCCAGAAAGCGCTCTGTTTACACAAGGTTTTGCCATGAGTCCGAATAGTATCATGGCGGACTTGACGAGCTGGGGTCAGTTTGATAGTCTAGTCACGGCGGGGATGGGAGGTTTGATTGATACTGGGACTGGTGGTTTGGGGTTCAGTATTGGTGGAGCGGCTGACTTGGGGTTTGGGTTCGGATAGACGGAAAGTATGGGGGTTTGGTGGTGTAGTGGTGATGTGGTGATGTGGATGTTGATACTGATGACATGTACATACTCTACTATCAAGTATATAACCTGGTTGTATTCCCTTATCAATCTCACTTCACTTTACTTTACTTCATTTCACCTGTTCGATGTTACGTCTTCTATCCCGTCCTATCTTCGAGAACAAGGCGAATGCGCTGAAGCCAGATTAGCGAAAGCAACAAGGGAAAAGGGAAAAGACGACGACAGTAAAAGCCCCATTTCTGTCATGTAAACATCGATGCCGCGGGTCCGACGGGCGTTGAAGTCGCGACGCTCATCCAATTCAAAGCAACACAACGACTGCAGAGCGTCCGGTGCACAAATACATGGATGTGCGCGTTAATCTTCTGCAAGGTCCCGCTGTCACAAGGCCCTCTCCCAGGCACGAAGGCTGAAACTCAAGCATGGTCGCTTGGACCCGCGTGTAAGAGGCTGAAACCGGAATCGACATTTTTCCTTCGAGGCGAGCATAAGTGCGCCAAGCGTCGATGGAAATGAACTCCTGTTGACGTGGAATAATCATGAAGAGTGAGATGCGAGAATGCGAGTACGCGTAGTGAATATGCTGGTTCAAAGGAAGATTGGAGGGGGGTGATGCGCAAGAATACAGAAGAGGATTGGAGTGTGGCATTAATAGATTCGTAAAAGTGTCGTGGGTCCTCGCGGCATGCCAGCTGCGGTGTCGAAATCCTCAAATGTCCTGTCCGTCTTCTTCAATTCACAAGTGAACCAAAGTCGGGTCTTCTACTCCCCATGTAGATCCGTACGGATCCGTTAATTCTCGTCACGTGCCTGCCGTCTCACAATCTTCTCATCTCTCCAATCAATGAAGAACTCTCACCAACCCACCGTGATGCCCAACATCGCCGCGATGGCCATAAAAACCACCCGCAGGACCTCGGCATTCCCACTCTTTCCCGCAGTACCCAGCGCTCCTTGAGAGTTTACTCCAACACTTCCACTTCCACTTCCACTTCCACTCCTACTCCCTGCGCCGTTCGTCGTCCCCGCGCCACCCACCTGTCCACCATCCGTCCTCTGCGTGGTCTTGATCGCAATGTCCTGGAACGGCTGTCCTGGAGGATTGTTTACGCTCCTGACCAAGGCCGCAAAATCCATCATCGGGTTGCTGATCATATCGCAATTCATCCTCCCACCATTCGTGCTCAATGGACCTGGTGGTGGTTTTGTCAACAACTGTCCCGCGCCCGGAAACTGACTAATACTATTCGTAACGCTTATCGGCAAATTGAAAATTGAATATTGAGTCGCGCCGTTCAGTCGAAAGTTTTGATGGATCGAGATGTTATAGTCGCCCCTTGCGGTGGTGTTGAAGTCTTCCTTGCCGTTGCCGACCAGACAGTCCGGCCATTCAAAGTTGATGTGTTTGACGGTTTGGCCAGACTCCTGATTCATAATATTTGCGAGCGGGGGCGTGGTTGTTGTGATGTTCGAGATTGTGAAATTCTTTTGCAGGATATTGGAGGTCAGGAAGAGCGTGAAGTTGAACACTTGGGTTAGAGGGTCCTCGATGTTGCGCGGTGGGACGGGGAGCTTGCCGTCGCCGGAAACGTCGAGTGCGATGTGGAGGAAGTCGCCGCCCATAGGGGTGAAGGGTTGGGGCTTAAAATCGTCAGGCTTACTGGGGTCCAAAGGGATTTGTGGTGACATGGAAGGATGTGAGATGGAACTTACTGCTAGTATTATCCCCAGTCCTGGAGTGAATATTCGCCCGTTCACGATGTTGAAGCCACTCGTGTCGGGTCCATTATTGTTATTGTTGTTATTTCCATTTCCATTTTGTCTCCCGCTCAAATCTCTCAGCACTACTCTCCTCATCCTATGTTCATTCCCCCATGCCCCCAGCATCTGCGCCTCTACAATCCATCCCGAAAGCCATAGAAATTGGAGAAGCCGTAACACGATCATTGCTCAGCAACAAAGGATCCAGACATCGTCCTGCGTCTGCGAGGATAAGGGTCCGACAAGGACAAGTGAAGGGTGAAGATGAAGGTAAGGGCGGGGGAACAAGGTTGGGTGAGCCAGTACAGCAAGGAAAAGATAGGCAAATCATTGTATCGATATTGCGGATCAACCGGCCTGTAATGCCTGGTCGCATGATGTGGGCTTGGGGGAGCATGAACGACCACATTGGGGACAGGGTCTCCGATGCGGTCTCCCGGCCTTGCAATATTGCCAAAAAATGCTAGTGGTCGGTTCGCGATGCGTTGGTGTTGGGTGAGACGCGGGGTGTGTGAGATGTGCGGTAGGAAATGATCCGTGCTTGAATTTAAGAGGCTAGGGTACACGCGGTTAGCGACCTGCCTAATACGGGGCATTATCTCGGTCCGTTATATGGATTGTTGCTTTCTGATCATTTAGGATTCTTTTGCTGAAGACGAGGCAATGATTGAATGTGGGAACGAATCGTATATATACATACGACGAGCTCCGCGGCAAGCATTCTATGAATGATGAAAATTGTGCTCTATAATTGAGAGCTTTGAACCTCCATCGAATTCCATATGAAGCCTTAAATTACCTACTCGGTTCATTCTCCGACTCGGCTAATCTCTCTTGGTTCTCTCTCTTCATGAGCAGATTGTTTGCCAATACCACAACAAAGCACAACATACAAAACCCAGCGCTACTCCCCAACCCTACTATATATCGAGGTCCATCCGGGCTTGGCCAAAGGTACACAATATAGACAATGGCAGCGACAGCCGAGAAGTTGACCAAGGCCAACGAGACGCTCTTCTTCTCATCCGAGTCGACAATATTAGTTGAAACCCAACCCAGAATGATACTACCAATAAGGTATAAAACAGTTGCGAAGATGAAGCAAGCAATGTAGCGAGGTGCGAGACGGGTTGTGGTACAGGCGAAGATGAAGCCTATAATTTCGAGAGTGTTGCCACCGACGATGTGCCAGGTACGCTCGTTGAAGTGGGAGGAAGACTTGGCGAGGGTGAGGCCAAAGGGTGAGGAGGCAAGCGCTAAAGTCACCGTTGAGTTGTATCCACTATCGTTCATCAGTTTCTATTGTTTGTAAGAAAGAGAAAGGAAGGAACCTACAGTGTCTTGATAATTGTTTGGAAGAACTAATTAAAGTGCATCTTTTGCATCAACATGAATTCCCAAACTTTGTAGTCCTTGATAGCGCCCATGAAGCCTTGCATTGAACTCCCATGCACCAAATCGTTGATATTGTCTTCGTTGAGTCGAGCGATGGCGCATTCATTCTCAATTTGGCTCATCCACGATGTTTTGCCTGGAGTATCGGGGAGGAGGCAAGCAAAGGTGACAGTGCCTCCTACAATGAATAGCCTGTGTGAGAATTGACTAAGTAACAACTAAAGAATGCAATCCTTAGAACTTACCACTGCCAACCATACAGGCCATGCACTCCATCCAGTGATGCGAAGTGCGTCCCTTCAATCCTGTCCGGAGGAAGCTCAACCATACCCTCATCAAGAAAACCAGCTTGAAAGATGATGAAATCACCACGAACACTAGGCTCTACTCATTGGGATGGTCTGCGCCACTACATTATCAGTAGTTGCCGCTGAGCTACTACAACCATATGACTCAGGACGATATCACAGACGAAAATGCCACCAATTTTATTGTTGTTCAGAATGAGCCTTCCTTCTGATAGCTCTCGAATTTCACTAACATCATCCCCATGTATTGCGCAGCATAGCATCGCAACACGCGGCGTGCTAATTGACTATGTTGAGTATGCACAAGAGCACAAAATAACGCACAGCGCCTTCGAGCAGCACGATATACCACACAAGGTTCTCCAAGAGATCGCCGACTCGCACAAGATCGAATTCGGCACAGGAGATATCCTGCTGGTCCGAAGCGGTGCCAACCTCGAGTACCACAAGCTAACATACGAAAAGAAGGACGCTCTTGACCTCCGCAAAGACACTGATCGCAACTTCTCTAGCGTCCGCGGTAGTTGAGGCGGCGAGGTGGCATTGGGAGAAAGGTTTCGCGGCCGTAGCTGGTGATGCTCCTCCTTATGAGACATGGCCTCCCAAGACTGAGGGTGATTGCGTTGCGCTGCACTCTATTTTCCTTTCTTGATGGATTATGCCGATAGAGGAGAGCTTCGATTTGGAGAAGTTGGCGCAAAGGTGTAAGGAGCAGGACCAGGACCGGTATACGTTCTTTTTAAGTAGCCAGCCCCTAAACCTACCGGCAAGTGTAGCAAGTCCGGCCAACGTCACGGCGATCTTCTAGTGGATAACTACCGTAATAGGATAGCCTAGGGAATTGCCAAATAACTATTCGAGGAATCAAGACGTTCCTGTTTCGCGGTCCGTCCGATATCTGGGTGAGGATCGCACAGTGATCGTCCTTTCCCCTTCAGGATGGCGTACCTCCAGTGGTTTGGCAAATTCGTGGATCTATTAGTATTTAGGTTCATCTTACTTTGCTTCCATACCTCACTTTTCCATTTTGGATCGCCTGTGTACATGTCAAATCAATATGAGATCATTATGAACTCTTTTGCACCCTCAAAAACACCCCCGCACCTCACAACGGTATTTCAACATCTCACTCATAAGCACTCCGTGGCATAAACTACACGCATATCGGCGAAGACTTTGCTGTAGCTCTTGAGTGCTGTAGATACTGATTACATGATCCCATCACGTGATCCTAATATCCTCATCGGGATGGCGCCTTGGCAGCCGCCCTCGTACTTATTCTCTCTGAGGCCTCCCTCACACTTAGCTCCTCGACCTCAATTCTACCTTGTGTTACTACACTGTTTTTCTTTTGTTTTGGTCGTTTGTTCGTGCTTTCATAGCCTCCCGGTCTATTGCATCGAGAAAATCGACCGAATTATGACAGACGTTCAGGGAGACCTGACACTACATCAGGAACCTTATCTAGAAGACCTGACTATTCAATTATGCTACAAATTGTTGGTGTTCGTTGCATTTCCTCTAAAGTGGTTTTCGCAGAAGAGCTGGAAACGCGCTGAGAACAGCCCGAACGAAAACATCTCTGAAGAGTATGAAAAGCAAATCGAAGCCATTCAATCAATATCAAGAGAAATTTAACGTGGAGTGCAGCTTCGTACAGAAATAAAATTGAAAAACGTGTCCAAGTCAATAGCATCGCTCCCAGAAGCAATGGGTAGTACCAGCAATCTTTTCAAATACTGGACGGAGGGGCAAAAGCTACGCTGGCGCGAGAATTGAAAGTGAAACGAGGAGCAGTGGAAAATGCTGCACGAGGCAAATAAAGAACAGAACAAGAGGTTACAAGATGGAACACAGTACCTCACCAACATGTCGCAACATTTCGGGCCTCTGATGAAACATATTCTCGACCGAGAAGCGCAACAGTTCGTCACTGGTACAGGGTGTAGCATGTCACTAGATGGTGATGTGTTCACACAGACAGCAATGAGGCCACATCTGTTGCATGCGCAAAATCCAGTACCCACTCGTAGTGCGATGGAAGGTAGAACGCAAGTCGAAGACGCAGCTCAAGCTATGAACCAGTATTTTGACTACAGCTAGATTTTACCACCAGCCTCTAAGCTTGATACCTTTACAGAAGTGGAAGTCATTCAACACCTGCAAACGTGGACAATGCGAGCCCAATCGAGCATCGTGGCGCTTTCCGGGCTGGCATCATTCTGCTATGGTAACTCTTCGAGTCAGTTGATGGCTTCCAACTACGTTCGGACCGTACGAGCTGCTGGTATCCCATGCATATAATACTTCTGCTAAGTAGTGAGGCACTACCGGAAGGTCGGCTTCGAGAGACCATCGGGCTGGTGGCTCTGCTTTATGCATTAACGAAGCAAATCATCAGACATATACCTCTACAATGGGAACGGCCAAGCTCGATATTCGAAGAGCGTTTCTCCCCTCTAGAAGGTGTTCTCCGAACACGGGAGGCCGCACTCTCGTTGTTTAAGAGTTTGCTTGAACTAAGCAAGCCACCCCTGCTCCTTATAGCGATCCATGGGATTGAAAGTCTTGAGCACGATTCGACCCATCATCATCTGAATGAGTTAGTTGACTTGCTCAGACAGTCTACACATAATGAAAGGGGAAGCAAAGATGGCCGATTATCAAGGTCTTGTTGGCTACTTCAAGTATTTCACATGTTCCCAGGACCAGCTTCTCAGAAGAAGGGGAGACATCATGCTGGCGATGTATTCTCTTCAAAACTCGCATGGAGTTATTGAACTGGGATCTAAAGTGGGTAGTACACAAAAAGTTCCAGCTCTTTTCAACAGAAGGAACGAGCTTCGATTATCATCAACTTAACGGCGTCATGAATTTGTTATGTCCATCCGCTAACGTAGGTTTGCTATGTGCAGCCTTAGAACTAATTTATCCCTTATAAATGTTATCCCGATGCGACCATTGTAGCTGGAAAAAATACCTATTCTCCGATAGAAAAACATTGCTCACCATTCCGCTCTTCTCCCTTTCCCTCCACGTCGCGCGCTGGGAACCATACAGTCACGCCAGACTTATTCTTAAAGGTGCTGTGTAGATTGTTGATTCATGCCAATAAATTACCTACTCATCACCCGCAGCTTGAATATGAACACTACTTCCGTTAACAGTTATTCCATTAGCACGGGGGAAACGACTGTCCCCGTCAAAGATTTCCTTGCGCAGGTCCCTGAATTCCGCGAAAGGAAGTCGCGGTATCGTGCGTAGGATCTCGAATACCTATGATCCTCGTAATATGATGAAACAAGACTTGATCTGGACATATAGACGGAATTGAGACAATCTCGTCAAGAGCGTTGGAGTGGTAGTAAGGAAGTCTTTAGAATAGAGATCTTGTGTAATAGGACTGTGAGTTTGTAGTACTCGACGGATTGGATCTCTTCAATAAGTTCCTGCGTAGCGAGGAATGGGAAAGTCATTACATAACAATTACTATCCAAAAATTCTGTGAAATATAAAATTACATGACCTTCACGTGATATACTCGAATCAACGTACCTCCACAATTTAGGCAGTGGTGACTTCACCTTAGGGTCCATGTTATCTCCAAGTTATCTATCTCGTTCTTATAAAGTCACTTCTCACCTCGCCCAACTATCTTTACCCAACACTCACGACACACAACCTTCAACATGCCAGGTCCCATCGATGCCGTTACTCAAGTTGCGCAAATAGGCATCGCTACCGCTGCTAACGCCTTCCGTATGCTTGGTGGCTTCTTTCACACAAATCCTCATGCGCATGAACACATGCAGGGCCGTAACGTCGAGGTTGGGGGCTATCACATCTTTCGTGGATGGTTCCGAGGGCCTCCGATGGTTGATCAAGCCGGGTATGAGGCAGATGACGCAATGGTCAAGCAGATGATCAAGAATGCACTTTGGGGTATATTTAGGGCCGTTGTAGGAGGCTGACCTTGATCGGAAGTCGGTTTCAATGAGTCTAGACAGTTACTTTGTCTTCTTAGTCCACAGCTGTAACAGTATGAGCTGATGGGAATAGCACGTCACAAAGATAGCGCACTTAACAGTTAGCGCTGTGTTACCTTGTTAACAAGACACATCCGTCCATCGAATAGAATTCAAATCTCATGTCCAAACTAATACCCCAACCACCAACACAGTCATAAACACACCAGCACTCCACCTCTTTCCCACAGCTTCACTCTTTGCCTTCTGAGTACTCACAACTGCCTTGGCAGTATAATAAAGACTAGCTGCAGTCTGCGTGTCGAGCACGTCCTTCGCTGTCGTGCTGGCAACTTGCGCTTCCTTCGCCGTTGCTTTCCACTCTTGCACAAATTCATAAAATTCCTTGTCGATAGGACTGGCACTACAATATTTGTCCGCTAGAGCATTCGTATATGATTCTGGAAAGTAGTGGTACCCTGTACTCTTTATCAGCATGACGCCAATATCTGACATGGAGAAATGAATTGAATTATGGAGCAAGTTCAAAATGTTGAAATAAACGTACCTGCAATACCCCCATGCATCTCAAAGTACTTCTGACACCCCGACACCGCCTCAAAAAATGGGTACTTTTCGCAATAACAATGTTGCTGTTCCTTGTAGTCTCCCGTATACTTGTGTAACCCCGAGTAGGTGCCGTTTGTGTTCTGGAAGTAACAATTCGCGTTGATAGCTCCCTGTCTTCCACAGGGCGATTCTTGGGTTTCATAGTCCGGGTTTTCAATCGTTATCGATACCCATGATCGTTTGATTTTTCTTCCATCTGAGGGGCTAGTATTAGGGGATGGCACGGATGTGTTGTACGGAGGTGGGGTATAGTTTAGTGGACCCCCGGCAGGTAGCTGACAGCGATTATAGAGGTCAATGTCTTGGTTTGTGAAGCCGGATTCTTGGTCTGTGACTTTGGCAAAACGGGATAGCCATTGGCCGTTGGGGAAGACGGGGTATTCGGGGTCACCGGTGTAAGTTGGGATAGTTACGGAGGAAGTGCGTGTGGATGTCGGGATAGCGTCTGGAAGCTCTGAGAAGGGAATCCATGACATTGATGTCAGGGATGAGGAAGACGAGAGAGAGGACATCCTGAGAGGTCTGGTTGCGTGTGCTAATGAATCGTGCAAGCGGTTAGGTAATGATAGGTTGCGGCTGGGAAAACGAGCGTGAAATTGAAGAATCGGTGAGATGTTGCAAAAAGGAGCTATGGACCCCGATTGACAAGCATGATGTCAGTGGAAATTATAGAAGCGATGTTGAACTTTGAGTTGAGAGAAAAAGGAACTGTGGTGCCTTTCTGTTATAGGCTATTGCTGCTGACTAGCGCATTCTTCGTTCGGACTTGGCCGCGTACCAATGCCGGCGTTTATCTCAGCTAGCTTATTAGACGGTAGCCGAGAAAGCCCCTGCTCTACTATGATTGAAGAGGATAGTGTTACTTGGCAAGCTGTCCCAGCGTGTGCTCAGCCAACACGATTAACGCGTCCATCAACGAAACCGCAATGTACAACTTCGAGACGCGGGTTAATACACTGTCACTTCTTATCGATAAGGCATCGCGAAGCACATACCAATCACCTGTCCGTTTAGAGAACACACGACATTAACTGCTGCATTGCGCTTCAACTCCACGCTCCGATTCGTGTGCTTAATTACCTATCATTTAAAACTTCTAGTATTCAGCACCCCGGCATCGCACCGTCAGCGGGTCTGAGCATGTCTCAGGTAATCATTGCGGCGCAAATCAACTTGGTGGCTGCGGAGTAAGAAAGTGCAAGCTGGCGAGAGCCGTCTATCCTCGCAGCTATTATTACCATTGCTCCCCCGCAGATGATTCGTCGGCCCATAGACTACCATAAATCAACTCTTTCTGCCAAACATCAGTTCATAGGGCTATCGCCTGTTATTAGGCATATGGAGGCGTAGGTGGACTGCTTGGATATTAGGATTTCATAGCACACTAAATTAATAGTATCCCGCAGAGGCCCAATCAACGATACACAACGAATCTCCGTCCAGCCAGACGATGTTTCGGGGTGCAACATCCAGATGGCACAATACAAAATCACAATCTTGACTCCAGGGCCACATTTGACAATCTTCTGGTCGGAAAGCGGGATCACTGTGTTGCCGTATCTACCCAGAGGGATTGCCTCCAGAGCTACCGAAGGTGGATCAGAGCAGTAGGCTATAATTTCTACATCTATGTAGGTCGAACAATGAAGAGTAGAAGGGATTTCATCTTTTTCTATAGACTGCGATGTGGCCATGTTGCAAGCAATTGAAAATGTATATAGAGAGGACAACGCGGCTAAATAGAAGCCTGTTTCTACGCTAGTACCTTTCAGTTTTAGTCTAAATTAGTCATGTACAGGATTCCGCGTGGGCGATCTATGGTATTATTTTTGCCACTCTTCTTGTTGACGCCCAATTAATTACGGCGGCAACTATTTGTACTTCAATTCTTCACTACTCCAGGTGTACTTGTTCGTGCAAACAATTTCTCGTAATTTCCGCACTAAAGCTACTACTACATATCAATTCAAGATCTGCCACAGTGCTATTCGTTTACGAATTCACCCTGGACCATGGCCAAAGCAGTTTGAGCACCGGTACGTGAATACTGAAAAAGCAGAATCGACCATAGATGATTCGGATAGCTCTTATCCTTGAGCCAGCCTTTGCCAGCAAGATCACTCAGAACAACCCAACTACAAAATTGGTAAGCTTCCAACACCGTGTTTGCATAGTTCAATATAGACATACATTCAATAGCGACAGCCGGAACCACCCCCAGACATTTTATACAAATGACGGCGGTAGTCATATATCAGCTTGACGATGTGTGATACGGCGAGTCCGCTGACAGTCTCGTAGTCCCAGTTCTCGACAGCAGATTTGGTCAAGGTATAGTTGTATTTGTTGATCTCGAGGTTCCCGGTGATGTACCCACGTTCTGCTGCCATATTGATACGAACGGATTGATTGTTTCAAACCAGCAAGTAAATTGACCAATGATTGTCGCTTTGTTGAGATTGTGGACCCATGGATCCTAGGATGTGAACGACGACTCGGATATGTGTGACAATTCGGTGGTCATCCATGACTGATTGAACTGCAGCTGCTCAAGCTGGCTTTGCTTTCTACCTCGTTGACTTTTATACTTGCACTGACTTGATTGACACGTCTCGTTAAAACAGGCAAGGATGCAAGTAATACACCAGGCATCTAATGTCAAGACAAACAGCCGCTCACATCAAGTCATCGTGAGGATGATCGATATGAGCAAGGAAAGTGTAGTCATGCACGCAGGGAACCCGTACCGCTCAATAAAGGCTAGACATGATCCGCCGGTTTGTGTTGTTCAATATACCATTGCGTGTGCGCGCGCGTGCAGAGGGTTCGAGAAATGGTCTGGCCGTCTACAATGGCACGGCATCGCTCTAGGACACAGCAATGATTACTGGTTAGCCTAATTGAAAACATAATATTTGAGCGAGGTGCGTAGTGTGAGGAAGCTGACTGTGGTGTCTAGTTCGGTATTCATGGATATTTATGTGATGTTGCCTGGTCCCAATTAGGAAGGAGCACCTGATCAGTAGAAGACATGAAACGGTCCTGGTGAAAACTTCCAAAAAGATTCATCACACTGGTATCGAAGAATGACTGCGTGACGCCCAAAACGTGAGTAAATCTCCCCTAGCCGTTGCTTGACAGACGCCCCAGTGTATGTCCTCCGGTCCAGCCTCTCTGTCACGTCATACATTAGAGTGTCACCTATCTACTGTTTCTCCTCTGTCTTCGCCCGCTTACCATTCAGACTATCTTCCTCCACATCAAGCTTTCTCTTCCCATTACTTGCATCACCAGATGGTTCAACAGGAACAAGCGCAGGCACCTTCTCCTTCTTCTTCGTCTTGACTAGGCCAGAGATGTCGTTCGCAGATGACGTTGCTTCGGCGAGCTTGGCTTTCTGTGTCGCTGCGTCCGCGCCGAGAAGGCCGCCTATGAGCCCTTTGAAGATGGATGGGTCGAAGCTGTCGGCCTTCTGTTGCGTAGGGTCGGACTTCAGGTCAATGATCTGGGCCGTGTTAGCTTCGTGGAGTGGGAGAGGAAGTATGGGGTCATCTCACCCTTGTCTTGAGGTCTTCTAGCATACCTCTCTTGTCGTCATTGATGGCTTTATTCTCTTTCTTCTGTTCGGCCGTCAGTTTATCCGACAAGAGCACCTCTTCTTCAATCTGTAACCGCTTCTCGAGACCCGCAACGGCCAGCTCGGTATGCTTGACTGCTTCATTTCGGAGGTCCCAGTCGATAAACTGTGGCGCATCTGCCTTCGGCGCACTCTCGTCGTCCTTCTCCTCAAACGCCTTCGCCGTAGATGCAAACTCGAGCGCCAAAGAAAGCGAGTAATGCGCCTCGGTCACGTTCTCGTGCTCGATTGGGTATAGCTCTTCTTGCAGTGTGACAGCCGATCGTGCATCAGTCACGGCGTCGAGGAAACGTTCGTTTTCAAGAGAAATCTCGACCAGAAAGCCGTGACAATCTGCGAGCTTCTCCTTGATTGCGCGCGCCTCTGGTAAGATGGCTGCTTTGCCCTTTCCCTTATCATCGTTTGTATCCAGCGCCTCCAGTTTTTTGGAGTAAAGTACGCGCGCAATTTCAAACACCTCGTACGCATCCGAAAAATCATCCTGCTCTTCTTCCTGCGCCTCATCTGCGCCCTCCTCTTCATCCTCCGAATCAGTCCAGTTCTCATCGCCTGTAAGCTGGAAATACGGTTTCGACTCAACGCTATCCTTGTTCTCATCGGCCTTTGACGTGGGTCCCGAGCTCGAGCTCTCGGCGACCTCCTTCTTCGCCTCTTTCTTCACCTTGGGTTTCTTCTTCTCCTCCTGCGCCACCTTGCCGCCTAGCACATCGCTCTTGGCAATTGCAACTTTGTAGAGAGCACGCCCGTAGTAGAAGAGGAGTTCCGCATTCTCGGGTGCCATTTCACCGTTCAGCGTGGCTTGGATCTCGACGGCGTCGGCATAATGGTCGGCGGCGGCGGAGAAATTTTTGAGCGAGTATTGGAGGGACGCGGCTTTGGTGAGCTCGTCGAGCTTTTCGCGCATTTTGGGGACCTCGGCGGCGGTGGGAGGGGAGGCGGGCACTGACTCGAGTTGGTCGGCCATTGTGAGTTGGAGGTGTGGTAGAGTTGATCGCGGTGGCTAGGTATGGCGCCAATAAGAACTGGAATCGAAGAATCTCACTTGGACTATGCTAGGTAAACTAGTGAACTCCCGTAATCGGATTTGTGAAGCTCCACCTAGAAAGATGCAATCATCCAGAGTTGTGTTTGTGCGACGTCTTGATCTTGTGTAAGAAGCACCTTCCCGTCGTCGTTCATGGTGGCTCTTTCCTAATTGAGGTGGCCCATGCGCACGCGCGCCCGCGTTGACGCGACGACGCGACAGCCGCCACTTTCAATTACACCCACCATCATTTCCATACCGTAGCAATATACAGACAAAGCAGCACAATGGTGACCTCACGTCGACCCGGAAAGCCCTCGCTCATCCCAGACAACGCGATTCCCTCTTCATCGCCCGCTTTCGGCACCCCAAGACACCCCATCAACCCCCGCCGCACCGCCGCCATCCGCGCACCGCCTGCCCTTAAACCGCCTGTCAGAACCACAATCCTCCCCATAGAGCTTCCACCGGCGACCCTGCGACCGCTTGCCTTCCGAACCTTCACTAAGAAGCACAACATCACCCTCACCTCCTCAGCACTTGCTGCATTGGCCGGCTTCATCGGGAAGCACTGCGGGTCAGGATGGAGAGAAGAGGGCCTTGCCGAAAAGGTACTAGAGGAAGTCGCGAAGAGCTGGAAAAGGAGTACAGGTCAGGTCATTGTGGAAGGCGATGGCGAGACGCTGAAAAACATTTTAAAAACTCTGGAGGGGTCGATGACGGGGGGACGGATAGTCGCCGGGTCGAGCCTGGGTAGACAGAGTAGCTTTACGTTTGGACAGGACGGAAATGCGCAAACTGGATCAAATCTCGGGGAGAGATCAGGATTGGAGAGCAATTCAAGTTTTGGTATGTCAAGTCTGGAGGTGGAGGACAAGGACGAGGAAGAGGAGCTATTGAAAGATCCTAGGGAGTGGATGAAGGTCGTCGGTGCTTTTGAGCAGCCCAAGCTGGTGTATAATGTCACTCAGCGGCATTTCGACAGGTATGTTGTCTCCAACACACGAGTTGGCGTTTTCTAACATCCTTAGATCCACCGTTAAACCATCATTATTCCCAAACCCATCACACAAAACGGATATCTTCCGGCAAAGATACCACATTGTGCACCAACGCATACTCCGCAACGAGACCTTTCAGACTCCCACCTTTTCAACCACACGCTCAGCTACCCTAAGCCGGACTGGATCTGTTGCTGCTTCTCAGACAAACACGATCACTCCAATAGCGAATCTTCTAGGTCGGAGTGGAAGCACACATCTTCTCCTGGGGATGCTTACAGTTTCACCAACCGGCGCACTCTCTGTCTCGGATCTCACAGGCACGATAGCACTCGACCTTCAGCATGCCCGGCCGATTCCCGAAGATGGGTCCTACTTTACACCAGGTATGATCGTTCTAGTAGATGGGAGCTATGAAGAAGACTATGCAAACCCAGCAGCTGGATCCACATCTACCTTGGGTGGTACTGGCGGCATAGGTGGCACTATAGGCGGCAAGTTTATTGGTTTTTCTATCGGCCATCCACCCTGCGAACGCCGCTCTACTACCCTTGGTGGCACAGAAGATCACGACAAGAACAGTCTCTCTGGGCCGGCGTTTGGGTGGACTGACTTCCTTGGAGTAGGATCGGAGCGTGCAACAGGCACACGCATGAACCGAATTGCATCAAAACTGCTCACGCCCGATAAAGCACACAACATTGTCATTGCATCCGACCTGCACCTCGATAAACCGACCACCCTTTCCGCTCTCCGGACACTGTTACGGACCTACACTGAAGGGGCAGAGGAAACTGTTGTCTACCCTCTCGCTATCATCCTTATAGGTAACTTTATCTCTAAAGCTAGTCTTGCTGGCGTTCAGGGTGCTGGTAGTCTAGAATATAAAGAACACTTTGACGCCCTCGCCACACTTCTTTCCGAGAAGATTTTCCAGCCCCTACTCGCACGCACGACTCTTGTCTTCGTCCCCGGCGACAACGACGCATGGCCCAGCGCTTTTTCTGCCGGCGCATCGACACCACTACCTAGGAAACGCATCCCAGACCTGTTCACGAGTCGCATACAAAGAATCGTCGCAGCTGCGAATAGGGACATATGGGGCGCGGGGGGTGCAAAGACGAAGGGGAAGGAAGGAGAGGTTGTGTGGACGAGCAATCCGTCGAGGTTGACGTGGTTCGGTGTACGAGGGGAGATGGCAGTTTTAAGAGACGATGTTCTGGGCCGACTGCAAAGAACGAGCGTTCGCTTCAGTAAAACGAACAACGAAGACGGTGATGAATACCTACCCGACGCATCATCCGTCCCTATCACCAACAGCGAAAGCCAAGATGACACCATGGAAATCGACGTGCCGGCCCCCCAAACAACAGAACCACAAATCGATACCGATACACGCACCGCACGCGCAATCACCCGTACCATCCTCTCGCAATCACACCTCTCACCTTTCCCACTCCCGGTACGGCCACTACATTGGGACTTTGCGCATACACTGAATCTCTACCCGCTGCCGACTAGTGTGGTCCTTGCAGATAGTGATGCGCCGGCTTTTGTGGTTAAATATTGTGGATGCACCGTCATGAATCCGGGGGCGATTGATGGGAGTGAAGGGCGGGGAAGACGGGAGGGGCGAGCGAGGTGGGTGGAGTTTGATGTTAGGAGTAATGCTGGGATTGTGAGGACGGAGGGATAACAGAAGGTAGATCTTGTGCAACATGGAAACCATATAGAATAATCATCTTAACGATCCAGACTTAGGCAGATGATGTTTCTGGGTAGTAACGAGGACTTAGGAGTACCAACGCCGAACACGAGCTCAATGAATATATATTCACCTTCGACATGCCTGCACACTTTCCCCCTGTCTCTTCCCCACCCTCTCCTCCCTTTCTCTTTTACTTCCTCCGATAATCTCGTGTCGTTCATTTTGATCCCGACGACTATCATCACAAGCGACGAAGTTTGGTGTTTCTCGCCCCCAAAGCGCACGGTTTCATGCCTTAAATCAATGTTCCCCGCACCATCTTTAAGCTTAAATGACACCGTAATCAACACTTCCGAATGGGGAAAGTTCCAAGTTTAAGCTTAATTGCTCGACATGTGACGCGCCAACGACGCACCCAACACTAGGGGATATTTCACTCGTACAAAGCCTGTGTTGTGAAGTGACCTGAGCTACGGGTAGAAATACTAGATTTCAGCACGCCAATGCAATGGAGGCAGAGAAGGCGAGGATAACTTGGAGCAAAGTGTGGGATACATTAATCTATCTACTGGGGGTGACTTGTGTACACCGAAACGCCAATACACGCATGGAAAACCCCGCCAAATTCCCCTCCCCCTTCCCCCAAATCAAAGCTCTTTCTGCTGCCGGAAAAGTGGAGGAATAGGTGGCGTGCGAAAGGCGAAGCGTGACATGGACATCAGACAGTCACAAGCACTCCGTCTCCCTGCCACCCTTTTTTTTGTCCTTTTCAAATTCATGGACCACCCTCGCATAAACAGCTCCCAACCATTATTCCAACCCCACTCTATGAAATACCGACTTTCCACACGCAAGACTCATGGAATGATCCCTCCTCATCCGGCACCCGTTACTCGTTCTCGTCCGACGACTCCCCTTCCAAATCCCAATCTCGCGTGAACTTCTTATGCGCAGCCTTCCTGGCGCCATAGCTCGAAAGCGGCTTGAAGTTTTTCTTTTGAGTCGCAGCCTCAGGTTGAGGGTCGATGTCAGTGTCGGAGGAATCCAACAACGGGGGTACAGACGGATCTGACGACGGGGATCGAGGCTGGTTCTCAGACGGATCGTTGGGGTGCGGATTATCATCCACTTGAGGACCGTTGAGGTGCGGATTATCATCCACTTGAGGACCGTCATCGTCGAAGAGACCGAGCAAGGAAGGATCGATAACGTCGTCATTCCAGGCTTCCGAAACAAAGGTGCCGGGGTTCCCATCAGCGGGCATGTTTTGAGTAGGCTCGAGCAAATAGTCCAGGGAATGATCGAGGCCATCGTCGAAGAGACCGAGCAAGGAAGGATCGATACAGCCGTCATTCCCGGCGTCCGAAACAAGGGTGCCGGGGTTCCCATCAGCGGGCATGTTTTGAGTAGGCTCGAACAAATAGTCCAGGGAATGATCGAGGCCATTTTCGAAGAAACTAAGCGAGAAATCATCGATGGTGCCGGGGTTCCAATCGGCGGGCGGGTCTTGAATGGGCTCGAACAAATAGTCCAGGGAATGATCGAGGCCATCTAGGAACAAACCAGGCGGGAGATCATCGATACCGCCAACATTTCCAATATCCAAAGCAACGGTGCCGGGATTCCCATCATCTGGCCAATCTTCGGTGGGCTCGAACAAATAATCCAGAGAATTATCGAAGCCATCGCCGTTCTCGTCTTGATTCTCCAAGGTGGAAAGATTCTCGGGAGCAACTTCGGCGGCGACATCTTGAGGCTCCACGGCTGGTACGACGGCGGACGGCTCGTTGTGGTTTTCTGTGGCAGTTTCCATGGCAGCTTTCATGGCAGTTTCCGTGGTAGTTTCCGTGTCAGGCTCGTCTTTAGCGGGCATCGGAGCTTGGTCACGTTCGTACAGAGTCGACATGTTGTTCGCTCGATCAACACTGTAAGACTTTTTCTGCCGATTGTCCCTGGACAGGTTCTTACCCGTCTCTTTCTTCGGTGCCGGCTCTGAATATTCTGGCGCTGCAAGATGGCCGAAAGGATTATTCTCGTTTGCCTTGAAGAGGCTGAACGGCGTAGAAGTTCCATTCGGTGGAGTGTTGAAATTGAACGTCGAGGTGGACGACGTAAAGGGCTTGTCGCTAAAGACGTTGCTACGGGGTGGTTGCGAGTTGGTCTCTTGTTGGAAGCTGAAAAGAGGCAATGCCGACGATGTCAACTGAGTATTCGCCTGGGAGCCACCCAGGTTTTGGAAGGCATTCATACCAAACCTGCCCTCGCCGAAGATATTGGGGGAAAATACAGACGCTGAATCTTGGGTGAACTGAGGGGCTTCTGGGATTTTGATGTCGCCCTCAGCGTCTGGGATTTTGATGTCCTCAGCGTCTGGGATTTTGATGTCGCCCGAAGCGTCTGGTTTGTTTTCCGGTTCCTGTTGCGCATGGGCTTGACCATTTGGAGCAGAGATTCCACCGGAGCGATCGTTGTTTACGGCTTTGTTGATGGCTTTGTTTGACGCCTGGAGTTTATGGATGCGGGCTTGAAGCTTCTCGTTGGCCTTCGTGAGCTTTTCGTTCTCCATGACGACATGGACCTTGTCTTTGATGACTTTGTCCTTGAAGGTCCGCTCACATTCGGCCTCTGCCTTGTAAGAGTCGAGCTCCTCTTGAACCGCGGCGCCTTGGATGTTCAAGTTCTTGATCTCCGCCTCGAGTGCAGCGATACGATCACGGAACTCCTTCTCGTCCTTTTTACGTGCATCTTGCTCTTTGGTCAAGTCTGCGTCGTAGGTATCCGCGGTGGTCTTCCAGCAATCGGCCTCCGCCTGAGCATCCGTAGCAGATTTCTGAAGCGACTGAGTCGTGATCCCAAGCATCTGAATACGGTTGTGGGACTCTTCGCCGAATTTCTGTAGGGTCGTAATCTCTTGGGTGAGGCGAAAGTTTTTCTCATTCAATTCGTTGAATGCCGTGTGGTTTGGATTGGCCTCCAGCTCGTGTACCTTGGCGGCGGAATCCCTGAGCGTCCCAACTTCGATTTCAAGCTCCCGAATACGATACTCAGAGTTTTCTTCGGTATTCTGGAGTGTGGCAATCTTTTTGGCGAGGCGCGAGTTCTCCATGTTCAACTCGGTTATGAGCTTGTGGTTCGAATTCGCCTCTACCTTATATGCCTTAAGCTCAAGAACCTGAGCGCGGAGTTCGTCTTGAATAGCGGCAGACTTTTGGAGCTTGGTAGCATTTGTCGGTTCGGTCGTGGAAATCTTCTTCTCGAGTGTTGCAACACGTGTGCGGAGCTCGTTCTGGGCGGTGGCTGCATTCTCGAGTTCGGCAGCATGTACAGCATCGTCTTTGGAATGCTGATCTTCTTTCTGCTTCAATAGCTTCTGGGCAGCACATAACTTCTTGACTGCCTCATCCTTGGCAGATTCAGCATCAGCGTAGGCCTTGTTGTTGCGTTGCTCTAGTTGATGAAGGAGGTCAGTGACCTGGTCGTTGAGTTTCTTTTGTTTCTCCGAGCTTTCCAAGTACTGCTTCTTGAAAGCCTCTGTCTCATTGCGAGACTCAACAAGTTCCTTCTCTTGTTGAGCAATCTTGCCTTTGTCTGTCTTACGACCGTTCTCCAATGATACGATGTGCATCTTGCGATCAACGTACTTGTCACCCAGTTCTGCGTCCTTTGTGCGCAGCTGTTTGGTGAGGTCAGCAACATCGGACGTGAGTTGCTCGACGCGCTGCGTAGATGCCTCAAGCTCATCATTGAGACGATACTCGTTCAGGTTGCGAACTTCGGCATGGCGATAAAGTGCATGAAGCTTGTTGGTGAATTCCTTGGCCTCTTTCTCTTTCTTTGTGAGCGTAGACTTGAGGCCATCGCACTCCGCGTCAGTCATCTGACAACGCCTTTTGAGACCATGGCACTCCTCGCCAACAATTCGACAGCGCTCTCTAAGTTTCGTGAGATCGGTGTTCTTCTTGGCTATATCGCTCTGTGCGTGAAGCCTATCGTCCTTCTGCTTTTGTTTTTCCCGAGCTATCTCGTCCTTCAGTGCGCGTATGTCGGCCTCCGTAGGCCAGGAGTCAAAGAAGCAATTGGCGATGATTTTCACGACCCAAGAAGCACCAATGAAGAAACAAGACAGTATAGTCTCCAAGATATTGAAGAAGTTGGTTTGGATCTTCGGGGAGGCTATTGCGCAAGTCTTCAAGAGGTCGATGAGCGCGCACATTACCGTGGATGTTTTCTTGGAGCAGGCGGTGGCGATTGCGATGATGGTGACCGACACGAAGAGAGCTTTCCATGGGGAATCCGACTCAGGTTCATGAATTATGCTGTAATTCGGACCGCCACCGAAACCGTACCGAGCCATAGCAGCGGTGGCAAAGAGGAGGATGTTTGCGAGGATGAAGTTGAAAGGCGTCATGGTTGCGTTGATATTCGCAAGCAAGTGTTGTTTGTTGTGTGTTGTGTGTTGTGTGTTGGAGGTGCTGTGGCGAGCTCGGTAGGTGTGTGCGGGAGAAGAAATACAAAGGTAGAGGCAGAAGGGGAGGGAAGGAAAAGTGAGGTATGCCAAGACATACTGCAAACGCCCCTTAGCGCGGCGCAGGCGGTGGTCACGCACCAGGAGTCCAAACGGGGAATGGTAGGGTACTACAGTTGTAATTCGCTGGGTGTAGACTGGCAGGAGAGCCGTCGTCATGAGCTAGGCGTTTGTCGGTTGAGGTTGGCTAGCATGTGCCCGAAGGTTGGGTTGCGTCTGTAGTGGAGGGTAGGAAGGTAGAGATGTGGGAAGCAGGCTTTGTGAGGACTACAGTTTATTAGCAACTATTGCTGGTTCCGTTATAGAACCATGGTAACCCACGAAAAGATTGAAAACGACATGACCCTCGAAACTGAAATGCCTACCTATATCGTACCCTCAAAGCCTTACAAGTCCCTCAGTTTATAGCCCACACATTTCTACAACACCCTATCTTCATCCCCGATTGCCATGTCCGTCTTGGAATCCCGAAAGCCCCCCTATTCCAATGCCATAGCGTACTCAAACACACAAGCCGGAGGAGTCGGGTCCAGCTTGTAGGTGTAGGTACGTGACCTCGGTTCACAGAACCTCTCCGGATCGTGTCCAGGTTCCGGCGAGTGATTTCCTTTTTGCGCTTTGTCCTATCTTCTTCTCTTGGTGGGGTCATCTTTCGGACTAGGACAACGGAATTACCATCATCTATCGGCATGGATGTCAATTTCGAAGCACGCTGTTGAAGACTTTACACTTTTGATATTGACAGAGATATATCGACACAGAAACTCATACAAACAGGACCTACATAGCACGCGACATCCAGCCAGCTCAAGCCTTGTTCACAGACGCGGCCACCACTTTCATAGCCTCCGGGTCTCTGATACCTGCATTCTGGCCAACTATCACACGCTTGAGAGTTAATGCGGCAATGAGTGCAGCGCCAACACCAGAGCCATCCTCAGCAGGATATAGCTCAACCGGATCTCCCTCACCTTTGCCTTTGTTGTCTGGCCAGTCCAGAATCTCCTTGAGCGCCTGCGCACCGCGGACCTTAAAGTGAGGGTACTTGTTGAATACCGAGCCATCAGCGCCAACATGACATGTTTTCCAGCCCTTCTTCTTGCAGATGGCAGCGACTCCGCAAGCTGAGAGTCGAGCGGCTCGGGTGCCGATGAGCTCGGCGAGACGCCGAATCAGCTCAAGTTCAGGCTTGGTGGTCGCGATGGAGAGCTTGCTCTGAAATAGATCCTTCGTTTCAGAGAGATTCTCAAAAGGGTCCTCTTCGATGGCAGCAAGGAAGCCTGAATCCAGAGAGTAGGCTTTCTTGAGCTTGGAAATGTCTTGGCCTTCGAAGATGTTGCATTCGGGCTGCTGGTGCAGATCTACCAGGGCAAGGCGGAATATCTCACCGAGATATAGACCGGCAATCATCTTCTCGAACGCCTGCTGGTCGGGACGCGGAGATTCTTTGTCAATGATGATGTCGTAGGGCGTACGCGGCAGGACTTTGTGCTCACTGTCGAAGGCGCCGTATTCACAGTTGATAGCCATGGGTAGGTCGGGGTCCAAGTTCATGTGCGCGAGTTTCGGGATCGAGCCGCAATTCTCCATGTATGCGGCGTTGCAGCCGGTACCAAATATGCAGCCGATCTTCATCAGAGGGTCGGTATAGGCGGAAGCAATCATGGTACCGGTAGTGTCATTCACGAGTGCGGTCAACTTGATGGGAACACCGCGCTCCTTGAGAGCAGCCTCGAATGGCGGGACCACATCCTTGCCTTCCACGCCGTCAATGTCGAAGCCCTTGGTCCATCGCTGGAGGATACCGTGGTCGATGTACTCTTGCGTGGCCGGGTATGAGAATGTGAAGCCTAATGGCAGCGACTCAATCTTCTCATCGGCGTGGTGGTATTCGATGAATTGCTGCAGGCAGTCGGCCACATACCCCCACAGCTCGTCGGCCGTGCCCGTCTTCAGCTCCTCAGGCATACGGTACTTGGACTGTATGATGTCGAACTCGCCCTTCTCTTCGCATAGGGCAACTTCGCAGACGCGGAGGTTCGTGCCTCCCATATCGAGCGCGAGGAAGGTGCCAGTCTCGTTGCCATCGGGGAACTCCATGCACCAAGTCGCATTCATGGGCTACCAAATCAGCTTCAAAGAACGGCAGCCAGCTCAGATTTACTCACAATTGTCGCATTCTCCTCGCGCAGGCCCCTCTCCAGTTCGGAGACAAAATGATCGGTGATCTCCTTCAGCTTTTCGCCTGGTACCACGAAAAGGTCCTCAAGCCTCTCAATCTGCTTGATGAGATCCTTTGGCACATCAGCCATGGAGCCTGAGGCAGGTGTTATTTTGCCCATCTTTATTGATGAATGCTTCGGAGCCTGAGTGAGGAGAGAGTGGAAAGCGTGAGAAGATGCAATTAAGGAGGTGGAGGCACAAAGGAAAAAGTGGACGTACCTCTCCGCGAAGGCGGCTTCTTTGCTCCCAATCTAACCATTTTCTCGACTTTTCCGTGTGACGAATGCTGGTCGGTTTTGTTGCGCTTATCGGCTGCACTGCAGCGTCACGGCAATTGACCCACCGTCTGGACGTAGGAGCGAATGAACCTGGCAGAAAAACGTCGAAAGAAGAGTTAGCGGCTTTATCCTCACCGGGTACAAAGTCAGCGCAATTGGAGATGACCAAATTTAAACTGTGAGTGGTCATGTGCGGAACAGCCCCACAGCTATGGGCCCAGCGTCTTGCATATCCCACCCTGCCCGCAGTTGTTTTGGGACAATGAAAGTGAAGAAAATAATACGAGTTGTGCTTACCAAGATGGTATGCTAATGCTATGTCACGATTGCCCCGCCAACGATACGAGAACTCAATTGGGGTACGCAGCCGTGGAAAAAGAGGTGGGGAAGGGGTTGAGGAGTTGAGAGCAAAGATATGCACAAATTGTCGAGATATCCAATGCAAGGAAGGTTGAGGTTGAGATGCAGAATCGTCTCAACAGAGATTGGACCCCCACATTCACCTCCGGCACACGGCGGGGGGCAGCGATGACGCATATGCCATCCCTGTCCGGATCAACGTCGGACCGAATCCAACAACATCATTTTAGCTGTGTAGCGGTGCGACCGCCGCCCCTTACCAGCATCCTCAACCTGTTCTACAATTCCACCATGTGCCCTCTCCACTCAAGATGCCCAGCATGTCTTCTTCTACTTGTATGCCGAAGCTGGCCGCCATGAGCCGATGGGAAGCGCAAGTGATGGAAAATAATCTCTTGTCCCTGACAGGCGTCACGTAGAAACCTCCTTCAAAATCCGTTGGTGTTGCCTTCTTCTGTACTCCTTCGAAATAAGAGAAAGTTGAAAGGGTCGAAACAACAAAGTTCTGCAGAACATGAGAAGCATTCGCCGGTACACCGAGAGAGCTCAAGAGAACGGCCATTTGCGCCCACCATCCCATATTGTGACATCTGCGGTACTCACAAATCGCTCTTGATACCTCCCCTTCAATCGTATCCAGGCCACCGGGTTTTTGTTTACGATAAAATCGCGTGTGCGCCCGTTTCGTTGTAGGCAACGACGCCTTCACAGCACAACCGCTCGACAATCAACACTGCACTGTACCTTGTGAAACTATGCGCCTTCATCTATCATCGTCAAAGGTCAATATCATCTGGGAAACCTTGGTTCCTGATCGCGCAGGACCATCAAGGTGCGCGGCTGCCTGCTGCAATCTCCTATTTCGGCTGTGGTGAGGCAGCTGACAGGTCTCCGGGCAACGCCTTTCCAGTGCCAGGCCCTAGGTGCGCTCCGTTTGTATCTCGAAAAGAAAAAGTACCTTGCAACTTCACGACTTCTCCAACCCCATCCCCATCTCCATCAACACATCTTCCTTTCCCACGTCACACCCCAAGCCTACTCAAATCTGCACCTGTAACGTATCTAAATCCTTTCCAGACCCTTTAGTTTCCCAACGTAACGACGATGAGTTCCCACAGAGGCAGACACCGAGCGCACAGTATGCCTGGCCTTCTCGCCGGTATCTCCTCGATCTTTTCGGACAAGACCACCCAGACTGGCAACGGTGCTGTTACCGCCCAATCCCAGAAAACTCAGCGTAGTAGTGTCAGCCAAGTAGCCAGCCAGGATATCGATGTCAACAACCCGTCCGTTATCGAAGCTGAGGTCCCCACCGTCTCCTCCAAACTGGACAGTACCACTCATAAAGGTGGTGCTCAGCTGGCTGGTCATGGCAGTAAGTACTACCACCAAAGTTTTTAAAGTGTAATGTACTAGCCCTCGAACAGATACCGGGACTCGATCGTCTCCCATTGAAATAGCCGGTAGTGTGGATCCCGATGCCCCGGTTCCGGTTGGTGCCAACGACGCTATCCGCAAGTGGTGCGCAGGCCTTCCCCCGAGGCCTTCCTACCTGCCCGTCTCTCCGGTTCGCGGAGGCGGTCGCCTTCCTCGTCGTTCCACCCTCTCAGATAAGCTCGAGCTTGACCATAGACTTCGTGCTACCATAGAGATGCACGAGGGCAAACAGTACCTCAGGCTCTCCGCGAGTACTCTTCATCGTCTCTCTCCGCTCTGGAAGAATGAGAAGCCGCTTGCTGACTTCACCATCTTCGAACATCTCATCTTGGACAAGGACATTAACCGCATTCACGCTGACCATGTCATTGCGGCTATCAAGCGCGTTGGCTCGTTCTGCAAGCACCTCCTCATCATCGCGCCAATACAGACTTCGAGGTTTGGCGATGTCTTCAGCCGTGAATATGGAGAGATCAACACGGGTGGCAAAGATTGGGATACAATCCTGCGTTGCTTTCCAAACATTACCTCGGTAGTGTTGTATGTCACATCAGATCGGCCGTCTCCGTTGACGCGTGAGATGCGCTTTCATCTTTTCCAGGTGTTCGCTCGAAACCAACTCACAAATGATCCAATCGTCAACTCTTCCATTCCACAGACAGCCACCGCCCACCCCAATTCCGGCCGCTTCAGCTTCGTGCGCGTCAACGCTGACGCTGACGCTGCAGCCGCTTCCGCGTCTACCCAACACGTGGTGTACGAGAGGGAGGACACCTACGAGTGGTTCACTGAGGAGCTTTAGCTTCGTTTCCGATACTTCACCGCTTGCTCCCTTGTCACAAAGTATACTTTTGATGGTTGACAAGCTTGGTCTGCGTTAAACAAAAGAGTTCCTCAAGAATGCAAAAAGGAACGGCTTCACAGGCTCGATCATGTATGCGAGTTTAACCCCTTTGGGTTGGCTTTACGTTTTCTCCGCCATTGAGTAGGCCTTGGGAAGTATAATGATTATGTCATTATTGAATGCCTTCCGTTGGTGATCCTATATACTGCGGGGGACGGTGACGTGCCAAAAGTCTCGCAAAGATTCTGTAGTTTTGCCCTGATAAACTGTCGCAGTGTGGTCTTGATGTTCCAGATTCTTGGATGTTGGAGTCTGACTGGATTGGTCGGAGGTTAACAACTTCGGCTCCCCACACGGACGACCCCGGACTCGGTCAGACCTGCGCCGGGCCGCAAGCTCACCGTAACACAGTTGCCGAACACTAGTCTGACGCCATTACAGTTCTTAAATGGGGGAATTTCTGCCACCAATCTTTCGAAATTTTTACGACTTACACGAACGTACGATTTCGACCAAAGTAAAAGACACTTTATTCAAGGATCGGATATACAATGGCAGCACCTGGTGGTAAATACTTTATTCACGACAAGCTGAAAGAGAAGGCAAAACATCATGAGAGCTATGAGCAGTTGTGGGAAACGAAGTGGAAAGCACCCGTACGTCCAAATACCCTGAACCCCACACCCTAATTCATATTCCTAACAACCGATATAGGCTGAGATGGGCGTCTACCCTTTCATGTTCGGCACTGCCTCTGACTTTGAGCCCATCGTTCAAGATCTCGTAAAGCACAAATACAAGGAACCCTACGACTGGGATGAATACGCCAAAATGTACTTCCCGCAAGCCGAGAAGCTCGCCAGCACAGCCGAGGAGGCCGAGAAAAGTGGGGAGAAGGAAAAGGCGAGCGAGTATTGGTTGCGGGCCAGCGCAGTGTATCGGATCAGCAGATTTCCAGCGCCGAGGAGTGAAGTGCAGAAAGAGGCTTGGAAGAAAGGCAAAGAGTGCTGCATCAGAGGCTTGGGGTACATTCCCGCTTTCCTTCCTTTGATTCCGAACGATGAACGAAAACATTCTAATCATCCATATAGATTGAGATCCCATCCCGTCCACGAAGTCCAAATCCCACACACGCATGGCCAACCAAACGAAGGCTCTACCATCCCCGCATACCACCTTGTCCCAGATATCGCGTCTGGCGACTCCCCCGCTCCACTTCTGATCATTTTCACCGGCCTGGACGGCTACCGCACCGATCTCGCCGTTTGGATGGAAGGCTGGCGTCAAAACGGTGTCGCAACGCTTGTCATGGAGATCCCTGGAACGGGCGACTGTCCCGCCAACCCTTCGGATCCCACTTCTCCCGACCGCCTCTACACCTCACTCTTTGACTGGGTAGGCAAGCAGTCCAGCATTGATCAAAAGAGAGTTGCTGTCTGGGCGTTCAGCACCGGCGGTTTCTACGCTATTCGTATCGCGCACACCCACGCCTCCAAACTTGCCGGCGTCGTTGCCCTGGGCGGAGGCTGCCACCACATGTTTGACCGCACCTGGCTCGACCACGTCAATCACCTCGAGTACCCCTTCGATCTCGCCAACACGCTGGCCTACAAATGGGGCTATGGCGACGATGTCGAGGCTTTCAAGCGCGAAGCTGGTTCCAAGTTCTCCTTACTCAATGACGGCACTCTCGACAAACCTACCTGCGCGAGACTTTTGCTGGTGAATGGAACAGAGGATGAGATCTTCCCCATCGACGACTATTACCTTGCATTGAAGCATGGGGCGCCAAAGGAAGCGAGGTTTGTGGAGGATACGAAGCATATGGGGGAGCCGATGAGCTTTTTCATTATTTTGAGGTGGCTGTATGGAGTTTTTGGGATCGAAGCGGACCCGGGAAAGCAGATGGGGACGATTCCGTTCAAGGCCAAGTATTGAGGTGATTGTGTGTACGAGGGTGAATTGACCACGGGGATGGATGACTGGTCGGCGCCCTGATGGGTTTAGGCAGCTTATCGGACTACCATCAACTTTCAATTCCACCATAGATCAATCTGAAAATGAAAGACTGTCACAATATTATGCAGCCATTACCTGCATCTATCGTTGTTCATACGGAACCATATATACATATCAATTATAATCGCTCTCGTAAAACTTTTAACTGTCATATTCGTGGGACTGGCAAGGTAGGTGGGTGCGCACGTGATCAATACATTCACGCGTCCTTCTAGGCGTTCGCCAAGCCCACAATCACACCTCATTTAAGTATCCGCCATCACGACTGGTTCCTCGAGCTTTATAATAGCACATCATCAATTCTCGATCACTACAGCGCCATTTGTACCATCACAACTTATCTCGACCAAGACTACTTGACTACAGATTGCAGCGAACTTTTCGCTGACGAAATCAATGTCATCAGCTAGCCACTCGATCTCCATGTCCCAATCCAAACGATTCCTTCCAAGGGCCCGAAGGCATTGTAGGATGTGCGTTGTTCCTTTCAACTTGCGTCAAGATTGCACGTTCATTATATCAGCAGCGAAACACAAAGAAAGTCGCAAAGCTTTGCTTCATCGTCACATTCGAGACAAATACTGACATATCATATCGATAGAGTTAGATCCGGCCCCATGTATTCCATCGTCGCGAACCAGCTTCAGTCTACCTCCCAACAGCTCCGGAAAGAAACCAAAGGCCTCATCGTTTTGTACAGCAATATCGACTTCGCCAGACATGCCTGCGGGCCTCATTCAAAATCGCATATACGAATCCTAAGTTTCCTTCGACAACTCCCCTTTTCCGTTCGTCAAAATCTCTGTACTATTACATTTGCGATCGCAGAAGAAATACCGGATGGCGATCGGAACCAACTCTGTAATATCCCCACAAACTATCCTCGGTTAACGTTACACATTCGGCATAAATCTTACAAGATGGATTTTGGAACTATCTTGGTATTCAAATCATTCCACCGCAATGACACTACGTTCTTTGACAAACTACCGCATAACCGCTGTCTACACTGGGCGAAGAAGGAATACGAACGGAGGTTACATCGAAAATCTCTTCCATGAGGAAACACCGTATGTTAGACGATAGGAATGACTCTCTTTTACCTAAAGATGGTGCGGAAGTCATTGGGGAAGAATTCCACTGTTGTAAAATCTGGGCTTGTAAGTGATGTAGACATGGACGTTATGATCGCGGTAATCGTGGATTGGTACCAGAATGGAATGCGATTTGAGCTGAAAATGGTGGGGCTTCTGATTGTTTATCAAACGTCTAGCAACCTTTCTAAAATTTGGCACTGCTAGACAGCGAACCTGTTACAGGTGGAAATGTAATCACGGCCACAATGAACAAGATATTCACCTTCACTTATATAACCCACCCACCCCTTTCCCAACACACCTCATCTATCCTTCTTTTCTCTAGCCGGAATCTCCACCAGCCCCCTCGCCTCCTTGGTCCTCCACTGCACCGCTTTCGCAATCTGGTAGAGCACCTCCAGCGTCGGCATCGCAACACCAGCCTTCTTGCCCTCCTTCAAAGGCTCGCCGAGTAAGTTCTCGAACTCGATAAAGTTGCCCTACACCACCAAGATCATCAACGAGGTTCTTTTAACCGCTGGGCACAACAGGAGAAGGACACTGTTTAACAGCAAGGACAAAGAAGCGTGATGAAAAACTCACCTTTCGCACATCTGCGAGCATACTAGGACTGAGATATAGCTCCAACTTATCCTCTTCGATCATATGATCCACCACATCATCCGCTAACGTCACGCCCTAGGAAGTCTCGTCAGTAAATAACATCCATCCCATCCGCTCAATCCACACCTCAATGCAACACAATCACCGAAGAAACATGTCCAACATACCGCACTCTTCTTCGCCGCCTCCAAAATCTCCCCCATAACCGGCCTGACAAGCTCCTCAACCGCCCCCTCCGCAAGTCTAATGCGTCCCGTATCCAGCCCCGTAATCGCACAGATCGGGTTCAGACACGCATTATACACCAGCTTCCTCCATCGATCATGCAGAACATCTCCCGAGAACTCGCAGTCTGTTTTCCCTCCTTTCCCATATATCTCCACGAATGCCCGCGCCTTCTCGTCCGCTACACTCTTGGCGACATTCGGATTTCCGAAGGCGCCGATCAATAATCTGTCCCTGCCATCCTGCTCGATTTTGCCGGGCTCCGTCTCCGCACTTCCAATCAGGCTAACCCCGCTTAGGACTGTGGTTGTAGGGTGGGAGGCGAGGAATGGCTTTTCGATGTTTAGACCGTTTTGTATGAGGACGAGGGTGGTATGTGTGTTTGAGGCGGGGAGGGCAGGGGCTACGAGGTCGACGATGGTGGGTGGAATGTCGGGTATGTTTTTTGTTGCGAGAACAATGTAGTCGTATGGTGGAAGGTTTTCTTGTGAGACTGCAGGGATGGTGTTGCGAACTATGTTGATTTGTCAGGACCCAATTCCCAACTGCCTTGTTTGTAAAGTATATCAAAGTACACACCGATACTTGGCTTCCATCCATGGATCACCCCATGATCACAGCTATCGATATCAAAGCCCTTCTCATTCACGGCACTATAATTCGACCTTAACACAAGAGTTACATCTGCAAGACCGCCGACGTCGAGGTTCAGAGCGGCAATGGTGCCCACGGAGCCACCGCCGATGACGAGGACGGACTTCTTGTCTGTGTTAGTCATACCTAAGACCGTAAAAGATGAAGAGATTCGACTCACGGTGTTGAAAAAGGTGCTCGTTGAAGAAGATAAGGCGTGTACAGCATGTTAGTGGGGTGGTGGGGTAGCTAAGCTCTGCTAGTCCGACGAACACTCCGAGACGGATCTACCGATGCAATGATTAGCCGTTTCTTGATTATGTAGTCGTTCGAAGATGGGGGATCATGTCGTTGACTCGCTTCCAATCACGTCAGCGTAGCTGGGCATATCGATCGAACAGAAGAAGAACAACACATGAGAGATGGCCTTCAATCGAGCTCCATTTGATGCATATGTAGGTTACAGTCCGTGAATATCGTGATCCGCATCCTTTTCGTTTCCGTCCCCAGAACCGCAATCGCTGCTCCGCCATGCTTGTTATAAGAGTTGATCGATTGTGGGAAAGCCGTCCCGCCCCGTCCTTATCCACCGTTGGAGACTACGCCGAGGGGCAAGCAAAAGAGAGAGAACAGAACATGCTTAGAAGACCAGAGCAGCACCCTTCGTCTTCTTGTCACCACCGAGCTCGAAGTGCTTGCATCGCTTGAGGGCGAGCTGTGCCTTGGTCTAGATTTTGTTAGGATACAGCATCGCGGGGTTAGAATAGAGAAACGTACCTTGCACTGAGTGCATTCTAATCGGAGCACGACCTTCTTGGTGGTCTTCGCCCTCTATAATGCTGTTAGCCGTGTACCTTCCTTACACGTCGACCAATCGTACCTTGTGGAAGACGGGCTTGGTCTGACCACCATAACCACTCTGCTTGCGGTCATAACGACGCTTTCCCTGAGCGAACAGCGAAGCTTTGCCGGCCTTGTACTGCGTGACCTTGTGCTGGGTGTCTGCCAAATCTCAGTATGCGCCCTCGTTCAATCAACCGTCGTACTGACGCTTCTTGCAGTCCCTGCCCTTGCAGTAGGTTCGTCGGGTCTTGGGTACGTTGACCTGGAAAATTCAGTCAAATTGAGTTCCATACATCTGGATTGTCCGCCGGAGCCGATGATGTGCGACGAGCGTGCGATGTGGATGAGCGGAGTGGCAGACGCGAGAAATACGACCCGAAATGTGTGGCGAGATCAGTGTAGTCGAGAGATTGAGCAGTCGGGACAAGACCAGTATGTCATGGCGATTCGCTGATCAGAGACGAGTGTTGATGAATGCGACCTTCGAAACACTTCGTCAACACTCAGCGCCCTCAGACGTCCGCCTCTTCCATAACGTTTTCAAGCAGCCCCTAAAAATCATGCTCATCTCTCCGTTGCACGTCTTTCGTTTCCTTCTTCCATTGTCGCTGCCGTGGTGTGGTCGTCGAGATCCGGTTCGGTAGGTCATAGGTGTCGTTCGCTCACGCAGCTCGTCGCAGACATCGGTACTCCAGGCATAGACTTCGTGTATAAGGAGGACTCACCATGGTGACTGATTTCGCGCTGTCGGTTAGTGTGGGCGAGGGAAGGTCGGTGTTGTGGATGGACTGTCGTGGGTATTCGCAATATTTCCTAGTCTCATCGTGTGTGCGGTGGCGGTGCTCGGCTCGGCGTTTGTGGTGCACGGGCCTCGTACAAGCCACACCCCTCATCGAAATCAACCCATGTCCGCCCAACTACACACACACACACACATTATTACTATGTAGAGCAAGAACTAAAGTGTTATTTTGTCCCAAGCATATAGAAAAAAATGCCAACGACGGATGTACAACAAGGATTACGGATTTTGAATGGGATCGATCAATTGAACTATCGTAACGTGATGGTATCGCAAGTCAGCCAACCTAACAAGATAGCAAAATTCAAGGAAAGGTAATGTCTAATAGACTGGGCGCCCTTCGTCCCAGTGCTTATTCTCCTTCAGTTCCTTGTACTCTGGAGGGCTGCTGCCAGGCGCCCACCCCATACTCTGTCGTCCACCACGTTTTCCGGTGCTACGGCCATCCTGGATGAGTTGAACCGGCCCGATCCATTCCCACATGCGAGTAATATCACCACTTTGCCCTTCTCTTACAGCAGCACGAATGTTCGAATTGTGCTCCACCTTTTTTTGCACTCGGCCCCATAAACTGATGCGGCGAGCTGCAGAAAACTCATTACGTAACACATCGTCTCGAAGCTGGTTCATACTCAAACCACGTTCTTGGTACGCACCAGGCTCATCATGAGCCAATGCTGCCTGGTTGGCGAGTCGGTCGAAAACATCGCTTGCAAGCTGCTTTGCCCGAGCCTCCATGGTTCGGCTTCGCGTGAATGAGTATTTGCCGTACGAGCTGGCAATGACAGCAACAATGATCATTACAATTGTGAAAAGATGTCGCTCCATCGTTTCTCGGAGGGATCGCTGGATGCTGCAGACGAGGGAGAGTTCTGCAAGGGAGGTTGAGGCGAGTCGGCGTTCGCTTCTGTGTTGGCAGTAAAGGATCTGATTAGTACAGTTCCGTCAGACAAGTTTGAAAGTAGGGACACGGAAGTCAACTTACCCTTCACCGCTCTCAACCACTTCCTCCCGCTGTGCAGCCTCGCCAATGGCATCAACGAACAGATCGTCGAAGGCCTGGTTTGTCCAGCTCTTACGCTTCAGCGAAGAAAGACCCCTTTTGAGCTCTTCTACGCTGACTTCGGGACTATCAGGAATTCGACCTTCGGCGTCCGGCTCTCCGCACTCGAATTGTGCTTTCCGCTTCCTAAGCACTTGGACGGCACGATCAGCGACGACGTTGATTCTGCGTGTTTTCTCGTTGTCCGGTTCGCAGGTGGGTGGCAGAGGAATCAGTCCATTTATTGACAGGGGGTGTTCCTTCTTGACGAAGTCTTTCTCGCACTCAACGGCCAAGTCCTTGTAGCAAAAAGCATGCAAAGGGCAGGGCTCGCATTGGGGAAGTAAACTGACGGCAAAATCCGGCACCTCTACACCACCAAGGGATGTTGCAGCGTCTGGTCCAACGCCGCAGAAGCCGACAGAGAACTTTTCTTGTCGCCAGAGACCACCAAAGACGGCGAAGAGGAGTGTGAGCAGGGTCAGCGAGAAAGCCTTTGCCGTACCTGCAGCATCCGAGGACTTCTTTGGTCGACGAGGGGGAAGGATGTCCACGTCGCCGTTCTTTGCGCGTGCTCGTACCAGCTCCAGCTGCTCTTCTGGTGCAAATTCCTCCCCAGTTTCGCCACTGTCCGGCATCTCGACCTCTTCGACCTCCTCCTCCTCCTCCTCCTCCCGTGTCCGGCGGTAGGGCTCGAAGGTCTTGCGTGTCGGTACCACAATTCTGCGATCCAGCTGCTCAGCCTTCGGCTGAACCGTCTTCCGCCTGTTCGTGTCGCTCCTGCGCCTCTCTCTATGCTCGAATCCCATGGATTTTCTTCGCCGAGCATCCGGGCCTGCTGGCGAGCTTCCGCTCTGGAACGGGTTGTCCTGGGTGAAAGGACTCGCCACGTCCTGACGATGCCATGCCTCTGGGTCAGGTAATGGATCCTGCACCACAGGCGTGATGCTCTTTCGCGTGCGTCGGACGGCCGGCTGTTCACCGATATCGACTTCGGCTTCGCGGGCATGCTTCGTCGGAACTGTTCGCGACGGCGTCTTTGCCCTCCGCACCGACATTGACCGCTCATCCTCCTCGGTCGCTGGGCGCGTAGTCCTCCGAGTGCGTCTTGCCGGTGTAGGTGCAATGAGTGTCTCATCCTCATCGTTGGTATCGTCGGTCGTCGTACTGGCAGCGCTGGAGGGCACGTCCACAATGCCCCGCGTGGACCGTTTCGTGCGCGCATGGGCTCTTTGCACCTTCGCAGCCTGAGGGAGGACCTGCTCGTTGAAGAGGCCAACGAGGACAGGCTTCTTTGCCGATGCCGGATACGTCACGCCATGCTTCAGTAAGATGCTGCGCAGCTCCGGCACTGTGATCTTGCCGGAATCGACATTTGGCTCAAAATACCAGTATTCGCCTCGTGCGTCGGCCATGCTGACAGGCTGGGAGCGGGGGAGCCGAGGCGCACAAGAGGGGTGATGGAATAGCGTTGACGGAGGGTTGGCGGAGGGCTGGCGGTGGTGAGGCGAAGAACAAGCTCGTGAGGAAAGAACTAGCGGCGGCCTTTGTTGTGGATGATGTGTGATGTCGTCAGTCGCATAGGCAACAACAGCGCACGGTCCCCTGCATCCCCCCACCAAACAATCGTCGCGACTCTCTTCAGCCTGTGCAACTAATTATCTATACAACCTCGGTTCCCTATTTGCTGCGTAAGCTCTGGAGAATGAAAACACTTGAATCACCCCCCGGTTATCAGGTACCTGGTTTGGACGACTACGATGATCTGATGATCTAATTCTCTCAAACTTTGGTCTGCGGCACATGCCTCGATCCCAGCCTAGGTAGATTTTAGCTTCTGTTCGTCAGCCAAAATTCGACGTGTTCCTGTGCTGCTGGGAAAGGGCTATTTCGGTTCCTGGTTTGCGGGTGCCCATCTTTCGATTCTACCCTGATGCCAGTGTTGAGGAGCTTGATTGGGGAAAGACTGCTACATGGCTCAGGTGTGCCAGGCCTGCGGGTCAGGCTAGTGGTGGTTTACATGGTATTGTAGCAACCTGATAACACGATACACAAGGTAAGTACCTTGCTTTTAAAACTCAATCCTTCTTGATGGAACTCTGACCTGTCTCTCGTTCCCTCTGACGAAGCTCTTCCACAGTAAACACCAAAACGATGAGTACCTGGGCATCGCGCAGAGAGAGCTACTATTCTTAGCCTTCATGGACATATTATGACTGACTTCTTGGCCAATGTTCCAGAAGCACCAACGATAGATATACTATGTAGCATCCACTACTCTCCATACCGGATGCGCAATACCAAGCTAGTCTAAAAGAGGCAAATTATGGGGTACGCTCTCGTCTCCATCCAAATTTGATCTCGACGACCACAGGCTTGTCCCATCTAATCCCGTCACATTTCCCTTTGACCATGATTCATTCCATCTCTTCTAAGATACCATCATTGCCTTCCATGCCTAACTCGACACTTCTCTCCACCACACAGAAACCGGAGAAATCCTATCCCGGCCATTGCCCCTCCAATCTAAGCAGCACCCACCCCGGACCGTTTCGCCGCCACCAAAACACCATGTTCCTGAAATGCCGGCGGCTACATATAAATTGATTAAGGGCAAAGGTCACGCCGGCACGAGCGCGCACGCACACTTGCGGCCTGGAAACGATGAAAACGATGGAAACGCAATTGTTTCGTGGAGCCCGATATTGAGGAACCCTGCGGTGCGGATCATTTGCTCCGTGTTCCCTCTTCGTGAGATTGCGAAATCCTGGATGCAAGGACACTTTATATAAAATGGAGGGAGGTGCTGATCATAAATGGAGAATACGTGCTGCTCTTTGCTCGATATCGATTGTATTAGATAGTGGTTTTGGAATTCCGGATTTTTGTTTCCACGATGTTTGGTAAGGTCGCGCTTCTGAATGCTCTTGTGAGCGCTGTGTCTGCAGGCATGTCTCCTACCCAGTACACACTCGTACCGACCGAGGGGAAATACTGACACGCCCAGGCACCATCCTCTGGGATGGCCGCTTCAACGACATGACCACGTCCGCCGACCTCAACAAATGGTCCTGGGCCAACCAGGTCGGAAACTACCAATACTACATCCACGGCTCCGGCGACGTCACAAAATACGTGAACCTCGATTCTTCGTACAAGAATCCTGCCGACAACGGCACAAAGCAGGGCGACAAAATCACCATCGACAGCACCGCAAAATGGAACTCGGATATGTGGCGTACCGAACTCATCCCGCAGACGAAGGCCGCTATCAATTCGGGAACTGTTTATTATCACTTCTCCATCAAGAGGAGCACGACGAATGTTCCGAGTGCCACGAATGAACATCAGATTTGCTTCTTCGAGAGCCATTTCACCGAGTTGAAATACGGCTGGGTCAACGGGGAGAGCGGAACGAGCAACACGAAACTGCAGTGGTTTGTGGGTGGGCAGAGCAAGTGGAGCGTCGAGCTGGAGGCGGATGTGTGGCACAATGTGGCTTATGAGATTGTGAGTTTTCCCTACTCAATCTCCGACCGATTGTCGCATGCCTGGATGAATTGCTGACACGTGGGGTAGAACTTCGCCTCCGGCACGGTCACCTACTGGCACTCTACTGGCGCTGATGCCCTCACTAAAACTGCGGGTCCTATCACTGCGAGCACTTCTTCCAACGGCGCTGATTGGCATTTGGGTGTCCTTCGTCTGCCCCGCTCGGGTAACGATGGAACGGGCGCTGAGGATTGGTACTTCTCGGGCGTGTATGTTGAGAGCGGATCGTTGACCACTTCTGTTAACAGCCCGGCATAGGTCATGGATACGAGGGGAAGACCGGAAGAAATGGGAGCAACTATGGTGTTTGTGTAGCCTTCGTTGTTTATATTCTTATGCAAAATGATTTATTCTTCATCAACTACTAGAACTGTGTGCAGTACCAAGACAAGGCTTCAATCGGGACCGTAAGCAAAAATGTGTCCGATTTCGTGAATGTGTTACCAGTGTCGAAGCCGCAGACGAACCGTTCGTCATTCAGCACGCTATCCTATGCCCCGTTCATAGACGCATATGGATGCGTCAGGAAACTGCAGAGGATAGTTAAGGAGGTTGAAGCTGGGAATGCTTATCGATAACGCCAGTCACTAGCGCGCGACGAGCGCGTCACCGTGTTCAAATGTTCGCGTTAAGTGGCAGGGACGACTCGGCTCTCGCTCTTTCCTCCGCATCAATTAATCAGAACCAGTTTCTCCTCTTTCATCCCAACCTGTACTTGTAGTTTCCTTCCAAGATGTCAGCACGACCGGAGCTCAAAGTAGAGGATGAGAAGAGTTTCTGCACCTTCTTTCGCAATTTGTCGCAAAAGGATGACACCGTCCGCATATTCGACCGCGGAGACTATTACAGCGCACACGGGGAGGATGCAAAGTTCATTGCCCACAATGTAACTCGCCACACGATCGATTGCAGTGCGGGTGCTGACGTGCGTGTAGGTGTACAAAACAACGGCGGTGCTTCGCAAGCTCGGAGGCGAGCCCGGCCTCGAATCCGTGACGATGACAGCGATGGTTTACCGCAACTTCCTCCGAGATGCGCTCTTCAGACTGAGCCGGCGAGTCGAGATTTGGCAGTCGTCAGGGCGGATGACGTGGAAGGTCACAAAGCAGGCTTCCCCGGGCAATTTGCAGGACATCGAAGACGAGCTTGGTGGGCAGATCGAGAATTCGCCCATCATGCTGGCGGTCAAGATAACAGCCAGGGCGTCGGAGGCGCGGAAAGTCGGCGTATGCTTTGCGGATGCCAGCGTACGAGAGCTGGGTGTCACCGAGTTTCTCGACAACGACCTCTACTCGAACTTCGAAGCGCTACTCATTCAGCTCGGCGTCAAGGAGTGCCTCATACAGACCGACGCTACGAAGAAGGACGTTGAGCTCGGCAAGCTCCGGGCGATTGCGGACAATTGCGGATGCGCCGTGGCAGAGCGAGGATCCGCAGACTTCGGCACCAAGGACATTGAACAGGATCTGCCGCGACTGCTCAAGGATGAACGCGCTGCTGGGACACTGCCACTCACCGATATGAAGTTGGCCATGGGAGCTGCGGCGGCCTTGATCAAATATCTGGGCGTCATGTCAGACTCGAATAATTTTGGACAGTATCAGCTTTATCAGCACGATCTCTCGCAGTACATGAAGCTCGATGCCGCAGCCCTGAAGGCGTTGAATCTCATGCCTGGACCGAGAGATGGAGCCAAAACGATGAGCTTGTTCGGCCTGCTCAACCACTGCAAAACCCCAACCGGCAGTAGGTTGCTCGCACAGTGGCTAAAGCAGCCCTTGATGAACGTGGAAGGTATTGAAAGGCGGCAACAGCTCGTAGAAGCTTTTGTAAACGATACGACACTGCGGCAGACCATGCAAGAGGAGCATCTCCGCGCGATACCCGACCTCTACCGACTTGCAAAGAAGTTCCAACGCAAGGCGGCCAATCTTGAAGACGTCGTGCGGGCATATCAAGTTGTGATCAGAATACCAGGCTTTTTGAGCACCCTCGAAGAGGTGATGGATGAACAGTACAAGGATCCTCTTGATGCAGAGTACACTTCAAAACTCCGCGAATACTCGGAATCCTTCGCCAGACTGCAGGAGATGGTGGAGACTACAGTGGACTTGGATGCGCTCGACAACCACGAGTTCATCATCAAGCCCGAGTTTGACGAATCACTACGCACCATTCGCAAGCGCTTGGACAAGCTCAAGCACGAAATGGAAAATGAGCATTACAAGGTCGGTCGAGACCTGAATCAGGATACCGAGAAGAAGCTCTTTCTAGAGAACCACCGCGTGCATGGTTGGTGCTTCAGGCTTACACGGAATGAAGCGGGATGCATACGGCAGAAGAAAGAGTATCAAGAGTGTTCGACGCAGAAGAATGGTGTCTATTTCACGACATCGTCTTTGCAGGCCAAGCGCCGAGAGTTCGATCAACTGTCCGAGAACTACAACCGAACACAGTCGGGTTTAGTGGGCGAAGTTGTATCAGTAGCGTCCTCTTACGTCCCAGTTGTTGAGAAGCTCGCCGCTGTCCTGGCCCATCTCGATGTCATCGTAGCCTTCGCACACGTCTCAGTCCACGCTCCCACATCATACACGCGGCCGAAAATGCATCCACGAGGCACCGGCAACACAGTCCTCAAAGAAGCCCGACACCCCTGTATGGAGATGCAAGACGATATATCCTTCATTACGAACGATGTCAGTCTCGTTCGCGCCTCGAGCGAATTCCTCATCATCACCGGCCCCAACATGGGCGGGAAATCCACCTATATCCGACAGATTGGTGTCATTGCCCTTATGGCACAGATTGGCTGCTTTGTGCCTTGCTCGGAAGCCGAGCTTACCATCTTCGACAGCATTCTTGCTAGGGTCGGCGCGAGCGACAGTCAGATTAAAGGCGTATCGACCTTCATGGCCGAGATGCTGGAGACCGCCAACATTCTTAAATCGGCGACCAAAGAGTCGCTTATCATCATCGACGAGCTTGGCCGTGGAACGAGCACGTATGACGGATTCGGTCTCGCCTGGGCGATCTCAGAGTACATCGTCAAAGAAATCGGCGCCTTCGCCCTCTTTGCAACGCACTTTCACGAACTCACTGCTCTTGTCGACACCTACCCACAAGTTCAAAACCTCCACGTTGTAGCCCACATCTCTGACGGCGATTCTTCCGACGCTGCGCAAAAGAAGCGCGAAGTCACGCTCCTCTATAAAGTGGAACTCGGCGTGTGCGATCAGTCCTTCGGTATTCACGTCGCCGAGCTCGTGCGCTTCCCGCAGAAAGTCATCAACATGGCAAAGCGGAAAGCCGACGAGCTGGAAGACTTCTCGGGGAAGCATGAAGCGGCATACGTACAGGCTAGTAAAGAAGAGGTAGAGGAGGGCAGTAAGCTGCTGAAGGAGATGCTGGTGAAGTGGAAGGAGCAAGTAGAGAGTGAGGGATTAACAAAGAAACAGCAGGTAGAGAAGATGAAGGAACTCATCAAGGAGAATAAGACGTTGTTGGGGAATGAGTTCTTCAAGGGAATCCAGGCGTTGTAGTTGCTACGATGTGGGATCGGTTGGCGTTTATGAGTGTGGTAAAAGGTATGGAGCGGCGTTTTTCAATGAGGCAAACCAGCTGTTGCCTATGAAGTAGATAATCAAATCAACCATCGCAATGTTCATATCTGTACTACCTCACCTCCAACTCGACCATCCTAAAGACTAAACGGTCTCTCAGGTTCCTTCACCTTCCACTAGTATCCTCTCATCACTCATCACTCACCATTTCCCCATCCACCACTGCAGGCCCCTGTTTCTCCAACATCTCCAACGCCTCGTCCGTATAAATCCCCGGGCCATTCGCCATCGAGTGCGCCTTCATCCAGTCCTTCCCCGTCCCCAACTTCCTCTCCATCTACATGCCATTCTCCGCCTTCACCACACCTTCCTGCGTCTCCTCAAGCCCGACAGTCATAACTACACCCTCCCCATGTTTCCCAAACACCAAATCACCGCCGAACATCCTCGCTTCGCTCTTGAAGACGGAGAACTGCCGAGCATGCTAGATGTCAAGGAAATGTATCGTCAGGTACAGGCAAGGATGCAGCCGATCCGATTCAAGGCGTACATCGCGCAGCCACCGCAACAAATGCATTGACGGATACGCCTCGACTATGGTCATGCTCGTCAGGGTATCGGGTATCGACGCCGGAGGCAACACATGGACAAACGACTTGGGCCGCGGCACGATGGCATGATACGGCAACGTCAAACGCTCCAGCCTCCTCATGCCCGGAAACCGCACAATCGGCACCATCGCCTTGAACGACCTCGTACCGAGCACGCCCGCAATCGACCATTCCGTCGGCAGCCTCAACTCCCTCAGCTCCTTGCCTAGGCTTTTGAAGAGCTGGTGGGCGTAGGGACGGTTCCAGTGCGCGGGCATCGGCCAGGTGGGGATGTAGTTCTTTTTCCCGTGGAGTCGGGCTGTTGGGGGTCGATGTCGATGCAGAATCTTTTGGGGTCGTTGAAGAGCGCTTCGAGCATTGGGAAGGCGTTTTGTGGGCTGTTTGAGAGGTGGAGGTGGGTGAGGGTGCCGAAGTGGATGGTTGTTGTGAGGAGGAGCGCAATGTAGGCGCTTGGTTGGCCGGTGTGGAAATCGGTTTAGAGTTGGGGGGTGATGAAGGGGTCGAATGTGTTGTTTGAGGAGTCAATTGCTTTTGAGAGGGTGGTGAGGAGAGAGGGAGGAGGGGGTATGGGGAGGAAGGGGAGAGTGTCGATGAAGGTCAAGGTTGTTTGGGCATTGGTGAGGTCGTGCCGGTTTTCAAGGAGGGTGGAGAGCGCGTCAGGGAGGGCGGATAGGTAGATGGTTAGGATTATCTCGGTGGTCATGTTCAGTGGGTAGGGATTGATGGTGGGAGGTTGTGCAAGAGCTGTGGAAGTAGTAGTAGGTAAATGATGTTAGTGAAAAGGTTTCTTCGCTGAGGTCGCCTGCGTAAATATTGAATAATGGAATTGATTATGATATCGCGACTGTTGACTCGGATATGTGAAGGAATGTACATGTGACTGGTTACCTATCGGATTTCACTTCTGTAAATAATCGGTGGAAGTGAGGTACTCGTAGAAAAATGATTACGTAGCCGTCTTACTCCAGCCCTATCGGCGTGGATATGTCGGTTCTTTTCACAACCTCACGATGGGGAAGGTGCTTTGGCCGGCCTCTTCATAAGCTGACATTTTTTCAGTACATCTCAAACGTTAACACGTGGATTTCTGACTTACCGTCCATCTCAATTCCTCGTGCCCATCCCACCTCCTTAAATCCAACGTGATATCCTTGACCGGCTCAAACCCAAATTGCTCATAAAGAGGTCTCCCCATCGGACTGCTCTCCAGATACGCCTCAACACCCGCCTCATCCGCTCTCTTCAACCCCTCAGCCAGCAGCAAACCACCCGCACCCCTTCGATAATGATCCTTCGACGTGACCAATGTATCCAGAGAAAAGTACGGCCTCGTGCCCATGATCTCCCGCTTATTCGCATAGAATAGATCGAACAGACTGTTCCAGACGTCGACGTTGGTCTCGGTATAAGGCTCTGGGACTGTCAGTTCTTCGTTGACCTCGGCCCAGGTACGCTGTGTGGCAGTGGGGTCTCGAGGCTTGTGATATGTCCAGCGAGCGCCGGCGATGATCTGACCGGTGGAAGTATCAACACATTTCATGAAGATGATGCCTTTGGTGAGGATACCGTCTTTGATGCTGGCGGCAAACTTGTCGAAAGTGGCTTGCGATGGCTCGCAGTTGGGGGCTTTGGAGTAGAAAATCTTGTTTATGTCGACACGGAAGGCGTCATGTCGGATTTGTGCTGGAGGAGTCAGCGAGGGAGTGGTGTTGGATGCAAACCGAGGCGCCTATCCTCTGTGGGAGTCACCCACTGTATGTTTTGGTCTCTGTGTCATCAGGCTCGAGTAGTGAGACTGTGAGGCTTGGATCTGCTGGCATTTTGTAAGGAATGGCTCAGTTAAGGGAAAGCCTTGAGTTCGTGGGGAGCACTTGATAAGTGGAAAGAGAATAGTGGGGAGTTTCGAAAGACTTGTTCGTGGTACGAGACGGCGGGCTTTATGGCTTAAGAATGTGCAGGCGTGAGTCATCCAATTCCCGGCAGGTATGTGTCGCTCGGACCCTTGGAGGTGTGAAGTCGATACACTATCATAGGCACCTTCCAAAACAGTTCTTATATAGTTTGAAAGCCGTCGATTCTATGATTCTTTAGGACCTATAACGTACGCAAGCAGACGGGTCCCCGGGATGCTCTCGGAATCGGAATGAAAGACGGTTTCCGCACTATCTCCATGCATAGACCAAGGGCGAGGTACGATCTGTCAATAGACCCACTACAACATCGACAAGTTCTTTTTCCTGCAGAGCCCCCGTGTTTCAGACATCAGCTATATGTAGTAAGACTGCGGACCATTTCAGGTGCTCTCCAACGAGCTTCGGGCCGCCTCGGTGCTACAATGTCCAGGATAGGATCAAGGGAAGGAGGCCGATGAACAAGCAGCACGGGAGAATTCCGAAGACGCCAATTCTGCCATTCTGACATGCAAGATGGCACACAAGGTTAACCGGTCCCAATGAATCGGCGAAACCGAGAGAATGCAGCCATAGATATCGTTCCCCAGGTACGTACTGTGCACGTCAATACCGCTTGCTCGACGTGGCCTAGCGTACACACCGACGTCGGACCCCTGCAACAATTTTGCCGGCCGACATCTCAATTTTTGCGGGCAGCTCTCAGACCTCCCAACCCGCAGCCAACAACACGACCATGGCGCACAGGACGAAGATCGCAATGCCCAAGGTGCCTCATCGCGAGCGATTTCTGCCCCCGAAGCCCAAAGTTGTGCCGACTTTGCCGTCCGAGTTCGATCTCAATCCTCCCGACGATGAAGCGGGTGCGTTGCAGCCAGTGAATGCGCCCGAGGGAGATTGGGAGGGATTTGATGACGAGGAAGAAGATGACGAAGACGAAGACGACGATGAAGACTCTAGTGTAATCGAGCAATCGGAAGAAAGCGAAGAGAGTGAGGGCAGCGAGGGAGAGGATGAAGATGAGGATGCGGATGAGGACGAGGACGAGGACGAGAGCGACAAAATGGACATTGCGATAGAGAGGAAGAAGAAAGAGAAGGTCGTACTGCCGAAGGATGCGGAAGAGGAAGAGCTTGAAAAGCTGGTCTTTGGTGATTCAGCCGGCTTCAAGCAGGGCCTCGATGCTTTCTCGCTAGACAATACGGCCGCATATGATGATGCTTCGGGAGAGGAACAAGATGGTGACTCGGATCTTGAAAATGCGGCAGATCAGGCCCTGTTCTTCGTTGACGACGGACCACTGGTCCCGCCTTCTGGATCCTTGGTCGTCGCAAAAGCGGAGGAATCGGAGGATGACGAAGACAAGCCTGCCTGGGAGGATAGCGATGACGAGCGCCTGGTTGTCAGCCTTGCGAGCGTTCCGCAATTGAGAAAGCTGCGGGAGACTGCCGATGACGATATTGTCACCGGAAAGGAGTACTCGCGTAGGCTCCGAAAACAATATGAGCGCCTATACTCGACCCCCGACTGGGCGATACAGGCAACTGGGAAAGCAAAGCGGAAAAGGCGGACGATAGACGACGATGACAGCGATGTGGAGTCGGCGAGTGACATGGATGTCGACGGCGATGAGCTATCAGCACAACCGCTTGCGAGACTACTCAAGGACGCTGATGTTCTTTCACGGGCGTCCAGAGCGCCAGCGAAGCGGCGAAAGCTACAAGCAGGCACTGTCGATATTCAACGGCTCAAAGATGTCAACAAGTCCGGCCCGGTATGTATCTCTGCTCAGCCTTTTGCGCCATTTGCTGACATGATGTATAGTCTGCGATCACATCGCTTTCCTTCCACCCAAAGTACCCGCTGCTTCTCTCATCCGGTCCTAGTTCGACGTTGGCTTTGCACCACATCAATCCAATCCCACCCAACCCGAACCCTCTCCTCACTTCTCTACACATTAAGCGTACGCCGCTCACAACAACTGCGTTTCATCCCTCACCTTCCGATTCGCGGGTGTTCATAAGCGCCCGAAGACGATACTTTCATGTCTGGAATATTGCGTCAGGCACAGTCGAGAAGATCACGCGCGTATATGGGCACCAGCATGAACAACGTACCATGGAGCACTTCTCACTCTCGCCAAATGGCAAATACCTGGCTTTGCGTGGTTCATCGAAGAAGGGTGGGGGTGTGATCAATATCCTTGACGCAAAATCCTTGCAATGGATTACTCAGGCGCGCATTGAATCAAGAGGTGGTGTGGGCGATTTTGCGTGGTGGGGCGACGGTTGTGGTCTCAGCATTGCAGGGAAGAATGGCGAGGTCACAGAATGGAGCGTACAAAAAGGCGTGGTAGGGAGGTGGGTTGACGCCGGTGCTGTCGGCATTACTGCCATTGCAGTTGGAGGTCGCAGTGGGCGAGATGGATGGATTGGCGGCGACAGATGGGTTGCAGTGGGTAGCTCAAGCGGCATTGTCAACATTTACGACCGAAGACAATGGAGTGCGAATGACGTTGCGACGAACAATAGTGTGGATGAAGATAACGGCGGCATACCGAAGGCACCCAAGCCTCTCCGTGCCCTCGACCACCTCACTACGCCAGTATCCCACCTAGCGTTCACTGCCGACGGACAAGTTCTGGCAATGGCAAGTCGCTGGAAGCACAACGCGCTCAGACTTGTTCATCTGCCTTCGGCGACAGTATTCAAGAACTGGCCGACAAGCAACACGCCACTGGGGAGGATAACAGCAGTCGCCTGGGGAAGGCCAACGGAAGAGGAGGAGCGGGAGGGAAGTTTGGCATTGCTGGCAATTGGCGCAGAGACTGGTCGCATCAAACTCTGGGAGGTGCGGGTGTGAAAGCCGTCAAGAGCTATAATTTATGATTGCATAAACTCGTGCTTTTTGAAAGTAGATGATTGGACAGCGTGTGACGCGTGACGATATGGGAAATGATGCCTGCTTGGTGGAGTGACGATTGATCAGGGGCTGCGCATGCACATGTGGGTATCTGCGGGAGCACCCACGGGAAATCCCATGATCTGTTTCCTTGCAGAATACTACATTTATTGATTCGAGTAGTATTGGGGTGGTGGTGAGCACGTTGTGGTCGGCCAACTTGGCTTTGGTGCAGACAATAAAGCCGGAAATGAGGGCGAACAGTAGACGGCTGCTAGCCTACAGGATACTTGATCATGCTCCATCAAGTGTAAAGAGCGAGCTTAATGCAGAATGACCACTGCCGGCCGGGTTGTGGACGTAGGGGAAGTATGATACGATGGTTCTGTGAGGTTCTTCTCCACGCAGCACCTATCGTCTGCACATCGCCTATGCCGAACGTAATCGCCACCATCCTCGAGTTCTCCTTTTTCTATATCACTGCCGGCACTCTGCTTTGTAATACCCGTCATGCCTCTATTTGTGCTCCCGCGGATCTGGTAGCGATTGCCTACCTATATGCAAGTTTAATCTCTAGTGGATAAAATTAGGAAGGAGCAATCGTGTCCGGCACAAATCAATACCACCACTCACGGTTTCCTCGACAAGCAGCTCCGACCCTTATGGCCGCGTTCAACACCACAACACCTTCCTGACAACAGGATGCGACCACCCGAACAAGCGCAAAGATGGAAGGAAAGCTACATGCAACAAACAAACACCGGAGAGCTCGCTGCAAGCTTCTTCACTCACTTCATCTTCCACCTCTCGGGCGAAACTTCGCAGTCATTGTGCAATACACTTCCTCCAGCATCTTCGCAGCTGTATCATAGTCTCAATATACCCTCTACATCCTCCCTTCTGATATGGGTCCTAAGAACCGGAGAAGCAAGAAACAGAACGCCAGCAAGCAAAATCAACACCCCGCCAGACAGCCACCGAGCGTGCGAACCAGCCTGAGTGGTGCGTCGACCGCGGTAGACATCAATACCGTCGACGGGACTGCCGAACCTCCTACACCTACGAGCACCATGTCTTCAGACGGCTCCAGACTCGAAAAGCAGCAAGCAGTGCCATCTCAAGGCTCTGATCACATGGCTAAACCTCGCCGTCGTGCATGGTGGAAGAAGTACGTGCCTGCACCATGCGGATGGTGGCCCTGCCGCACGTACCGATGGCTTCGTGACTTCTCTGTCGCCTTCGTCCGCGGGTTTTACACGGTAACACAGCCGGACCGACTCGTTACGGCTACCTTCATGATCGTGCTCGTTTGCGGCAGCTATGCCTTTATCGAATTGGTATTGAGCATGTTCACCCTTGCCGCTGCTCAAGAGATAGGCAGTGACTGCAGCGTGGTTTATGTGACGGTACCCGGGCCTATCATCACTGTCTCTCTCGTTGCATCGAGACCGACGGATCCCAATCACGGCACTTACTACTATTCAGTCATCGACGGCACCACGCAGTGGCTTGGCAGCATCGCTCCCCCGACGCAGTTCAGTACCCTACGTACCACAATGCCGCCAGTTCAAACTCTGTCCAGTGTGCCGGGATCTCCATCCATGACCTACACGCCGGGTCCAAATCTGCCCCCACCCTCGCACCCCAGCACTGGCATAACAGCGACCTCCATCTCCGGTTCTTCACTCTCCTTGACGGTGACCTTCAGTGGAAACTCTCCTTCAGCAGGCCAGCCCACCATTAGCTCAGGTTCCAATCGACCAACAGGCCCCGCGTCAACAGGGCCAACGTTGTCGCCCAGCTTCCCATCAAAAGGCCCAGCGCCGTCTCTCCATTCCCCATCAACAGATTCAGAATCATCTCCCAAGTTTTCATCACCATATTCAACATCTTCTCCTGCGTCCCTGGCCTCGACTATAGTTACCGCCACGAGCATGGGACCCAGCACGATCATGACCAGATCTATGACTACTGTGACGGTACCTTTGACCTCGGGGCAAGGTACGCGCGTTTGACTTCTAGGAGAAGTTCACTGTGCCTCCTCTGATTGCGTTTTACTAAGTTTCGTTGGTTCGATAGGGAGCGGTTCTGTCTTGTCATCGTTGCGCCCCTCGCTCACGACGGCAAGTGGTAGATCTTCGAGTTTGACTCAAGGTAAGCAAAAGTGTATTCCAAACAAAGTGCGATATCGCCACTTTAGATGAGCTTTACTGACTTTGGATACCGCCAGTGTCTTTGAGTCGCACGTCCTCGCCGACCGAGAGTTCGAGGCTGTCCGCCAGTCAAGGGCCTGTATCCTCGACAAGCAGTGGCTCGTCCGCAAGGCAGTCAGTCACCGCGTCGCTACCGGCCAGCTCTGCTGCTCAGCCCACTACCGCTTTCACAACCCCAGGGGTACCGCCAACGCCTACTGCGCCGATTTCCACCAACACCACCCTAAATTCTACGAGCTCGATCAGCAGCACACACCCCCTCCCCTCTTCTGGTTGGAATGGTACCTCGCCAACTGGATCATGCAGTGGAATATCAGCCGACCCTGAGTGTCTGCCAGAAATGAGCACCTTCATGACCAAGGCCATTGCATACGGTGACGCAGTGTTCAGCTTCGTGTTCCCCACACCGTCCATCGTGACGACGGTGTCGTATTGGACTGGCAACTACCCTTTGATCACGGGGCCTGATTGGACGGACTTGGCTTTGACGACCAGAACGGCACGCGAGACACTGCTCTCAGAGTTGCCTTCATTTGAGTTATTCAAGCCCACGGCCACTCCAACACGGTTCGAGACAAGATTCACCACCGTGATGGTCGGTGGCTCGGCCAAGGCTGTGGAGACCGAGGGCGCAGTAGCGGCCGTGGCAGAAGCAGGCCCAGAACCCGCGGTTTGCGGAGAATCAGGGAACTTTACGCTCAATTTTGACGACATGACGGTGGCTAGCAACGGCCTCGACGTGCTTCCGGCGACTGGACTGAAGAACCCTTATCATCACCTGTTCTACGCAAATGGATACGCGTACGTGCCCGACAAGTGGGAGCCATATCCCGCAGTGTCGCAGCCCAATGTCGCCGTGTTCCTTCCCATAAGCGGCCTCCTCCTTCCCAACACAGCGTTTGCGGGAACCCTTCTCCCAGGGGAGCTTGGGGCTGGACCCCGAGCTTCGGTGAACGCGTACTGGTTCAACGCATACTCGGGCTACTTCGGCTGCGCTCTCAACGGCATCACACCGTGTACACTGCGCATTTCCGGGTATCGCTGGGATGCTTCGCGGCAAAAGGAAGTGGTCGCGGTTGAGCAGACGGTCACGATACAACCCTGCTGGGGCTACATCAACTGCAAGCTCACGCAGGTCAGCTTCACTCGGCAATTCCGAACGCTGTCGGGCATCCAGTTCAACGCCTTCACATACAACCCGAACATAGCGCAAGTGTTCATGATGGACGACCTGCAGCTGGAATGGTACAACAACACGTGCTCGGCGGGCATACTGCGCATCGGCCACAGTTAGTATCCTCAGCAGCAGAGGGGAGCCTTTTCCCTCCATCACTTCGTGCTGACTGGGAGCGCTAGACTGGGGACCGGGAATGGCGACCTAGTCGACAGGTCGGAGCTGGCACGGCATTCCTGGACGGCAAGAGGGATGTTTGCATGGAAGCAGCATCGAGGAGATGGGAGGACATTGATTACATGAGGGTAGCGTCGGCATGGATATATACATAGTAGCTTGTACAGTTAGCGTTGCGAACAACGGATGGACCAGATGACACGGATGGCGGGTGATTGGCGTGCGGGCGTGTCTCTCCCCCTCCCATGGGCATGTGATGTGAAACACGACCCGAACAGGACGCGTCCTTTCCGTCGTGGTGGACGGATGAGGCGGGTGTGGACGGCAGGGCACCGATTGGGGAAGTGGCGATGGTGATTGATGTTCCTCAGGATGGTGTGGCTGCCTCGGTGGCTGCCGCGTGACTGGAGCCTTGGCCCGCGTGACGCAATCGGAAGGTTCGAGGTGGGTGAGGCTGCCTTTGGTGCGTGCTGCCAGTGTCAGCTATTTAGATTGAGTTGCTGCCCACGGGCGAGAGGCGACGCGACGATATCCTGCCCACGCCCGCACGCTGCCACGCATCCTCCCACGCGCATAGCCAGTCATCAGACAGACCAGGTGCAGCGAGGTGAAGGAAGGTGGCGCGCGAGGTGCCATCTGCCCTGTCGCCGCGAGCTGCGCTTCCACAGGGCTAGAGTGCATCCGGACTGGCGGCTTCCCTGCCTTTCACTGCGCCCGGGACCTCTTCTCTCTCGCCCGCCCGTCCCTCGCCGTCGCTTCGAGGCCAGCAAGAGCTGCTGAGACGTTTGGCTTCCCTCCCCCGTCCCTCCCCCGTCCCTCCCCGAGTCCACCGCGCCGGTACCATGCCGGCGTTTGCACCCAACATGCAAGCCGAGCTCCAAGACAAACCCCACCATCACCACCACCACCGCCATCACCTGCCCCCACCACCGCTCCAGCACGACGCCTTTGCTCACCAGCTCGCACCCCCGCCGGCACCTGCACCCCAGGCTCCCCCCCAACCCGGACCGAGGATCGCACACCGTCCCTCGGCCGACTTCAGGCACAATTCTTCGGCCAGCATGGCGGGCGCGAACGGCAATGGCCCGATGGCCGTGCCCGGCGGGTCGCATAGTCGCATGGGCAACGGACATGGCCACGGTGCAAACATGCGCGACATGGGCTTCGGCGGGCCGCGCAGCCCGCCGAACAACAAGAGTAGGTGGTGCAGGAGCCGTGCCTGCGAGCCCGTGGACTGACAGGAGCGACAGGTACTTCCCATGTTCCGTGCAAATTCTACCGTCAGGGAGCTTGCCAGGCTGGCAAGGCGTGTCCCTTCCTCCACTCAAACGAGCCGCTGACCGAGCGTGCACCCTGCAAGTACTTCACAAAGGGCAACTGCAAGTTTGGCCCCAAGTGTGCCCTCGCCCACATCCTTCCCAACGGACACATTGTGAATCGCCATAACGTGTCTGGCGCCGGCGCCGGTCCCTTTGGCCGCATGAACATCCCCCACCACCCAGAACCCGCGCCGAACAGTTCGCTCCTTACCATGCAGGCACACATGGCGCCTATGCAGCCGGGCTTTCCTTCGTATCCGACACAGGACGACTATCTTGCGGGCCACCAGAAGTCGCAGTACGACATGATACCCACCATCGACACCACCTTCTCCTCACACCCCGGCTCCAACTATGGTTCTCCGCCAAACGACAACGGCCGTATGCCCATGTCACCGCCTCTGAAGGGCCTCACGGTTGCAGACGTCGGGCTGCCCGCATCCTTTGATAGCCAGGGCATCTCCGAGATGGCCAGGTGGGGTCCGATAGCCTCGTCTGTGCCAGCCAAGTTTCTGGCCAACTCTCCACCGTCCTCCTTCACTGGTGATTCGTCTACGCTTCGAAATCTGCACGATTCTGCCTATGGGAACGGTTCGCGTAGGGCTGCCATGTTGGGATCATCCCCACCCGAATCGATCGAGCAACCGGTTGGACGTCGAATCATGCATTCCGAGCTGGGCGCACATCGATCGAGGGGCATGCTCTCTTCCAGTGTCGGAGCGCGCGCACCTTACGCGGCGAACGATGAATGGGACGAGTCTGAGCTTATAGGAAAATTCGAAGAGGACATGCTGCCTAGTTCGCTAAGCGATCTCCTGACGCCAGACGAGAAGTTCCGTCGAATCTCGCGCGACCAGGACAATGATGGAAACTCACTCTCACACCGTGGCTCCATGTCCAGGCTGGGCGCATCGCCACCCGCCTCAGACCCCAGGTTCGGATCACCTTCGGCAGCTACTTCGTCGCCTTCTCGTTACCACTCGCTCTGGGGCAAGCGCTCAGCAGATGCGGTCGAGTCAGGCTCAGTTCCCGGAACTTCTCAGTTTGGCCACGTCGGCTCGCCCCTTCGCAACTCTTCACTGCACCCCAATGCCAGCCCGTCCCTCCGCGCGCTTTCCCGACCCGTGAGCAACGACCCGAGTCCGTTTGTCTCATCACCCCCACGACAAGCCTCCATGAGTATGATCAGCCAGCAACTCCAACGAACCCGCCTCTCCTCCCGCGCCTCGGAAGAAGGCGGCCTCCCCATCAGCCATATCCCTATTCATCCTGGCATGAACCGCGTCACATCAGGATCCAGCGTCGGAAGCTCTGGTGCGCGTCTCGGCATGGACCGCGCTGTCAGCAGCAGCAGCATCAATCGGGAGCGCATCGAAGAAGAGCAGGGTCTGTTCAGTATGGAAGATGAGGATGATGTGAATGGCAGGAGCAAAGATGGCGCGTCGACGACATCCAGTACGAGTAATAAGCGGCATAGTGGGCTTTCGTGGGGTAGTGGAGGTGGTGGGAAGGCGAGTCCGAGTTTGGCTCCTATTGGGGCTCATCGGGCTCTAGGGAAGTTCTGAATATCGACAGACACGATCCATTGACGTCGACATTGGCACCATTGGGGCCACAGCCACATGCTATGACTCAGCCAACACGGTACGCATAATACAGAACAGCAAACACCCGTACCCACCCCTTCAAGCCTGGCGTTCCTAGCATTACGACCTTTCCTTCCTTCCCTGACCCGGTTAGGTGGCGCACCATGGACCGATTTACACAAACAAAAGAACCATTTACAGCTTCTCTCATCTCGAACAATTGGAAAAGTTACACGGCACAGCGAGCGAATATCTACGGTGCGGTCGGATGAGCTTCCGCGGTCGACTCAGCTTCGGCTGCACTGCGTTTGCATACTGGGCGTTCCTCCATTTCTTTTCACTGCGCGCTATTCGATTCAATGCACGTGCAAACTACCATGCACATGGCATTTCAGCGAGGATCTCGTCGTCTATACAAAAAGAGCTTGCTTTCGACTTGCCCCCTTTCTCCGGCTTCAGCATACGGTAAAGATGAGACACCAAACCAAGAGTGATCATCTTCTGCTGCACCTGCATAGCCTGCCCTGTATCTGCTCTTCCCGTCCCTCCCCTTCTCATAGACGAATGATTTTTTGGTGTATGAAACGGGAGGAAGTGGGCCGGAACGAATTGATGGTGACCGGTCGTATGGGCTAGGAGGTGGAAGAGATGCGCGGTAATAAATAGGGAAACGAATATGGCGTGGACAGCTTTGTGGGCATCGATGCTATTGGGTATCTAGGCTGTATATGTATAATGGTACAAAAAGAAATACTGAATCAACCACTCTCTGTACATGGCTCGGGTAGTCTAACTCATTGGTGTGACTGTTCTCCTGCTCTCGGTGACTGGTTGGAAACATGGCGTCTTGAGGATGTCTCCTGGTGAAATGGCTGCGTCGTGCTGTATGATTTGTACGTGAGATTGAACAACGGGAAGAGGGACGAATCTCGACGGGTGGGCCGATAGATGATGCATGTCGTCGTCGTCGTCGTCGTCGTCGTCGTCGGAAACCCTAGTCTCGGAGCATACATCACCAGCTAACGATCGATAGTATGGTATGATGCCATGGCATGGTATTTTTCATGCACGTACTCGAGGTGCGGTTATCCACCCACCCTACCGTTATCTATACACGAAACGACGAGCTCGCTCCGACTTTACCCACCCGCCCTCGGTCCAATTCACCACAACCATTCCTGAATGAATGAAGATAAACACACACACACGCAGCGCCCCACCCCCTCACTCCGCCTTCGCAGCCGCCAACTTCAACACCTCCTCAACGCTCTTCCGAAAATTCTTCGGATCCTTGCTCACGCTCTGCCAAACCTCTCCATGCTTCGGCTCCGCGCCGACGACACGGGTCAGCACCTCCCCCTTCTTCTCATCCGTCCCATGCATCTCCAAAAACTTCCAGTACCACACCCACCCATCGCCGAAATCGGGGTCGAGAACCACGGCCTTGGTGAACCAGGTGGCTGCCTTGTCGAGCCGGCGTTCGGCCCAGAAGATGCGCGCCACGACGACGAAGAGTAGGGCGTCCTTCTCCACCTTCTTGATGGCCTCGAGGGCCCGTGGTTTGCGCTGGGTGCGGGACTCGAGGTGCATGATCTTTTCCGCCCAGAGGAGGCCCGAGTTCGGGCATTCCTGCAGGGCCGCCGCCATGATCTTTTGCGCGGCGGGGATGTCGTTTTGTCGCCGTTCGAGCCGTACGGCTTCGCACAGGAGGGAGGGCGTTTTGGGATTCTTTTGCCGGCCGCGGTCCAGCGTCGAGCGTGCTTTTACGACCGCGCCAGCCTTTTCTTGGATGCGCGAGAGTAGGATGTAGAGGATGGGGGCCTTTGGAGACGACTTTGTGCCGGATAGGTAGGCTTGCTCGGCTTCGCGGAGCTTGGAGAGAGATTCGTAAATTTGGCCTTTGATGGCGTGGAGTTTCCAGCTCGACGGCCACATTTGCAGACCGGCATTGCAGATGTCGAGCGCGGTTTCGTTGTCGCCCAGCTGCCGCTCGAGAACGGCGGATTTGAAGTAGATGCGATCGGTGGCGGCCGAGTCCCGTGCGATTTTCAGGAATTGGCGGGCTTGGTCGTAGTTTTCGGCATCGACTTCGAAGTCGACTGCGCGTGTGTAGAGGTTCTCGTTGCCTTCCAGTTCTGCGAAACTCCGACCGAGCACATTTCTTGCACCTTCTGCGTCTCCGGCCTGCCACATCTCTCGGGCGAACAGGAGCCATAGCGATTCCGACTTGGGGCACGCATTCACGGACCGTTCGAGGACTTGCAGCAGAGCGTCCAATGAACCGTGGAGCTTCTCCAGGTCGGCAGATGCATGCCATACGGTTGTGCTGTATGGGAAGACGGAAACTGCGTGGGAGAGTATGGCTCGAGCAGTAGCGTATCGGCCCTGTGCTGTGCAGCCCTTGGCATCCTCCAGCCATTTGGTTTTCCGCTCGTCGTCTTCATCAAGCTTCCAGCCAATTGTCGCTTTGACAATCGCGCTTGCTGTAGCCACGCTCTCCTCCTCCTCACAGATCTCGGCCTGTGCGATCCACTCTTCCCTCTCAGGCATGGCGTTCTCCTTGATGAGCGCTTTGACAGCACGTTCCATGACCTTGTCACAAAGGTTGACCTTTCCAAGCTGTTCTTGTAGGCGGCAGGCCTGTATCCAAATCGTCCAGCTCGTGGGTATCGCCTTCCGCGCCGCGTTCAAGATCTGCGGTGCCTCGTCTGGCCCACTGACGCGCGCGTATGAGATCCACAATTCCTCGGACATTGGGATGGTCTCTACAGCCTTGGCGAAGAGTAGCTTGACATCTTTGATCTCCTCGGTGTGATTGATTAAGAGCTTCCAGAGTTCAACGGATGTTGGGTTGCGATCCAACGCTTGTCGGGTAACCTTCTTTCGCGCAGCGGGCGTCTGCTCCAGCTCAATGGCATCCATCCAGAGCTTGATTGCTTTTGGGTTCTCCTTGATACCAGCAGCGGCGATGACCTTGGCATTGTGCAGGTTCTCCCGATTCAGACGGATCGCTTCGACCCATACCGCAATCGACTTCGGACAGTTCGCACAACCCTGTGATACAACCCGCTTCGCAGTGTGTATCTTTCCGGCCATCTCTTCCAAACGAGCCAGGGCGACGTAACCGGGGCCGTTGTTGATATTCGTCTTGACGGCAGACTCCAGCAACACCCGGGCGCGATTGATGTCTTCTACTGGCACTTCCTCGCCCGTTTGCTGCTTCTTGTCCAGGGCGGTTATGTATCCACGTGGATCGACGCTTGTGGCAGTTCCAGAAGTTGTTGTCTGCACTCCCGTGGTTGTCCCCGCCGTGTTAGCAGCTGAATCCAGGCGCACCTGCAACGCAGACTTGTGGGCAGCACCGATCGAAGCAAAGTTCGTCATTGTACCCTCGGCGTCCGATGTCGAGATGGACGTCTCCAATTGTCCTGAGGATGCAGCCGCTTGGAGGACGCTGTCGGGTACCGCATATGATCGCGCGTTCGCCATACGGTTCTCCCGCGCGCGCTTTGCCCTGCCCGTCATGTCGCCAACTTCGGGCAATGCCGCCCATTCTTCTTCGGAGACGCCTCCCAGTGCGCGCTTGAGGTCGGCGAATTGTAGCTGAATCTTCGGGTTGTTCTTCTCGTATTCGTCGCGTTCTTTTTGTTCGCGGGCTTCCCTAAACGTCGGAAATGGGTCGGTCTCTGTTCGTCGCAGAAACAACGATGATGAACACTTCAACGACTTAAGATATAGGGAGGGGAGGGGCAAGGGCAAGGGCAGGGGAAAGAAACGAGTGTACTAACCTTCTGATGCGCCGCCGCTTGTCCATCTTCTCATCCACATCCTGATAGATCCGATCGGCCTCGTCGTCCTCCTTGTCGTAATTCATGCCGCTCGAGAACAATCCCACTTCGTTATCCGGATCTCGGAATCGTTCCTCCTCCTCGTCCCGTTCCTCCTCCTTCTTCTCCACAGCGCCATATGCCGAGGGGGCCGGCTGGCCGAGAGAGGCGGCGCGCTTTGCCAGCATCTCCTTCATCTGCTCCTCGGAAGGCCCTTCCCTGGCGGGCCCCAGGTCTGATCGGGTGGTAAACCCGGTGGCGCCACGCCCGAGACCAGCGACATAGTTCTCGGGCGCCGGCATCGACAGGAAATCGCGTCGGCCGCTCATTTTGGCTGCAGGCGCTCTCTGCGCGGGACACGTGGGGGTTGTCTAGAAAAGCTCGAGACAATATTCTGCGCAAAGCTCGCTGCCAGAACGTTGGCGCCGTCGGACGTCGAGTTGTACGCGCGAACTGGCACTTGTCGACAGCACAAGAGGCGCAGGTCTCGCCTCATACAACGATCGAGTGGGCGTATAGCTCTCGAGGGCGCTGGTCAAACGTGGTGGGTGTTGTCGCGACGTCGATAGCTTGCAGGCGACGACGGTCAGGCGTGAGCACGTGCACGCTAGTCAATAGCAGACCGGCATACACTCACTTCCGCGGATGTGTCCGGGTAGCTGGTGGGACAGACTTGTATTATAAAAATGCCTCAAGCAGGTGCTCTTTGCGGACATGCACGTTGTCACGCATGGGGTTCGTCAGCTCACCGGTAGGATAGGGAGCGTTGAAGCTGTGATTTCTCCGCTCCTGGGATGGATGTATATACGCTCTGGATAAGCTTTACAGAGGTTGCTAAAACGCGTCCAAGCAGCTATATAAGCCATGTTCAAATGACTATGATGCGTAAATGTACATGGGGCAGTTCGTCCTTCATGACGCCATTGACCGTCCCTCATCCATACCGCCCATACCTATACCTGTCCGTAAACCCAAGCGCCAGTCATATGCTTGTGAATTATGATCATAGGTAGCAACTCATCGTTTTACCGGACCCCTTCCGGTCGCCGCCCATTTTGGACTCATCGTGATCTGGGGTCCGTTGGGAAGAGGGGGTGGAGGAGATATTGGAGATGACCGTACTGCGAGATCACTCCTCAGGTCCTTGGAACTACAACGTATCAGCTCAACCCGCATGTCACACGGGAACGACTCTTACCTCTTCGCCTTCTTCACCTTCCCGAACCACGCCTTGAACCCCCTCTTCTTCTCTCCGTCATCGTCCTCGGCCCTTCCCGCACTCCTCCGCCGACCTTCAGGGCTGGACTGCCGCTCCTCGACCCCATCGATACTTTGCTCTTCCTCTTCTTCCTCTTCCAATGCCTCATCACCATCGTCCCCCGGCGGCGACCACCTCTCCACATCTCCGTTGACGACCACAAACCATCCCAATTTCTCGTCCGGCGCAAGCTCATTTCGTAGCTCCACCAGCGCATTCCACGTGTCACTCGGCACGCCCATGCTCCTGACCTCATCGAAATCGACACCCAGCCTTATCTCCTGCACATGGTTGCACACATACGCATATGGTTGGTCGCTGATGGTCTCGTCCTCCGGGTCGTACTGCTCGAGGAAGCGCAAGTTGGGTATGTGTCGCATACGCTCGGGATACAGTGTTTGGAAATTATCCATCAGCTCCGCGGTGGTGTCGGGGGCCATGATCCAGCCGGGAGCGCAGTCTTCGAGGTTGTGGAGAATGACGTGGATGCGGATCGCACGACGGGGCCAGCGGAAGCCGTGGACGAGCCAGGTAGGCATTGCGTGGTGCAGTCAACCCGCCAGAGTAGGATAGGAACGCGACTCGTGATGGCCAATCGGTCTGTCCGTTGCGCGACTCAATGCTGGGCTTGTATTGTAGGTAGGGTGCAGCAGTGCCTCGATCCGAGTATGCGCCTCGTCAGCCGGTCTTCGCCCTGCAGTCATAATACATCGTCACCTCCACGATAAGTGTGTCCAACGATGCGGCAATGGCTATGGAGGAGGGCAGCGGTCATGGGGCAGGAATCTGTGTGAGTGGGAATGCGCGTCGGGTGTTGGGGTATTTCTGGAGAATTGAGCTTGATCCCTGCAGCTGAGCCTACGTACATTTATAGTAGTACATGGTAGTATGCGCCCACGGCGTCGGGGCTGTCTGTGGGGAAGCTGATCATCGTCGCCCGCATTCTCGTTCCATTTTTGGTCGCTTCTGCTCGGCCAAGCTCCTCAACCGCCAGGCATGCCTCTGTGAGTTTCTCTCCATCATCTGTTCCGCGCATGAGCCTACGAACTGACCGATCGCAGCCACCTCCTCGGCAAAAAGGTGCGCTTTACCGTCGCAGCGACACTTCGTCCATCACATACTGACCAGCCCTGTCCAGTCATGGAACGTCTACAATCCTGCCAATATCGCCCGCGTGAAAGCCGACGAGGCTGCTGCTGCCGCTCGCGAAGCTGCCGAAGAAGAGCGCGTGCAGGAAATCGACGCTGCCCGCCGAGCTGCCATCCTGCGAGGTGAAACCCCACCACCGCTACCAGAGGAAGACACGACCAAGGATGACAGGAAGGGCCGGAGGGAGGGCCATGAGCGGAAGAGGAGGAAGCTGGCGGGCGAAGACGATACGGAAATGGATATCCGGTTGGCAACGGCCGTCGCAACGTCCAAGGACGACGATGGTGGAAATGCAAAGACGCTGAAGTTGCGAGGGCCCAACGGCGATGCGCCCTTGGTCAATCATGCGGGCAACATCAGCCTGTTTCCCGTGGACACCAGGGAGGTGGCCAAACGCGGGAAGAACGAGGAGGCTGAGAAAGAGAGGAAGAAGAAGGAGCGCGCTTTGGAGGACCAATACACCATGCGCTTTTCCAACGCAGCCGGGCGAGGTGGCGTACAGCAGCAGCCATGGTACACTTCCCGTGAACGGAAAACCACCGAGCTGGGCAACGATACGAATGCCAAGTCGTTGGAGTACGCAGGCTTCAGCAACAAAGATGTCTGGGGCAACGAGGACCCACGGCGCAAAGAAAGAGAACGGGCACGCATCACGTCCAACGATCCCTTCACCTTTATGCAAAAAGCCCAAGTCCAACTCAACAAGTCCAAAGAAGATAGAAAGCAGTGGGCGGACGAGCGAGAGCGCGAACTCAAGGAGCTACGCACGACCCAAGAACATGCATCTCGGAGAGACAGGCATGGGAAGAGAAAGAGGCGGGAGCGAGCTGAGGAAGACAGCAACCCGTCCTCTCTGCCCAGACGCTCGGGATCCCGCGACGGAAACGAGGATTCAAAGCATAGCAGGCATCGACATGGACATGGACATCGACACCGCCATCATCGTAGTCGTAGTCGGAGCGCAAGTCGGGAAAGAGGTCATGAATATGGCCGCGGATCAAGAGATTCCGTGCGTGGTGACAGTCGGAACAAAGATCGCGATAAAGACCGATATATCCGCACATCATCGTCTCGACACGAGCGCGACGGAAGGGAATACGGCCGCGACGGGCATAGTTCTCGTTAATATTATGATCCTCCTAGGTTGGACATTGAAACTTCATGTCTTAACGGAGTATGCATTCCTAGTTCTCACCCCGACCCCTCTTTCATAATTAATTACTGTCCTACTCATACCCTCTCTCACTCGGCTGCTCCCCCTCCGTCGGCGTTACTTACATCGCTTTGCACTCGCTTGGTCCTACAACATCGACGTGTGCGCATCACCGGTCTCGATTGAGGAATGCATGCGCTTCCACGGCCTGCGTTTTCACCGATTCTGGCAACATTCACTAGTGCCCTCTGCATCATCGCTAGCAGCCCCACCATCCCTGCATGTTATCGTACCCCGCCGAGGGGCACTTTCCGCAGCATGAAGATATAAGACTGGCCGTTGTTCGCCGAATTCCAGTATATCTTGTACCTCACCTCACAAATTCAGGTTCCAGCATCTTCACTCCCAACCTCTTTATCGGACCTGAACAATGGCTTCTAACCCCATGGGTCGCTGCTGCGCGGTCGGCTTCAAGCATGAAGGCACACCCACCGGCGAGGAAAAACCAATTGGCGGCAGTACGTTGCTGGATCTCATATTCCGAGCTTCGCAATAGCTAACCGGGACTCAAGTCAACAGCTATCTCAGCTATCCTGAAGACAAGAGCACGCAATACGCCATCATCATATTCACTGACATCCTGGGCTACAAGTTCAACAACGTCCGGCTGTAAATAATACCCCTTTCCTCCAACCTCTACTTCCCGGCCCCTATCAAAGCAAAACCGCTCATGCGGCTAATGATGTTGCCAGTATTGCCGACCTGTTCGCTGCCAGTGGCTTCTTCACCGTCATTCCCGACCTTTTCTACGGCAATGAGGCCGACTTTAACAGCGGCACATTCGACATCCAAGACTACATCCAAAACAAAATGCCGCGCGTGCCTACTGTGGACTCTAGAATCGAGGCAACAATCAAAGGTCTGAAAGCCGATTTCGGCGTCAAGAAGCTTGCGAGTGCGGGATACTGTTTCGGAGGAAAGTATACGTGTCGGTGGTTGAAGGGTTTGGAGAATGGAGGCACCGATGTGGGATTCACGGCGCATCCAAGTTTTGCTGATGCCGAGGAGGTCCAAGGGATCAAGGGGCCGTTGATCATTGCCGCTGCTGGTATGTACATGCCCCTCCCTTTGATGCTCCATCGCAGTACCGCAACCGAAGTCTGAGCTCACTCATGACCTTGGGGCCCATATATATGGGACTATTGCAAGATCCTCGCAACCCCGATACGGATATTCGCTCTTGGTTATAAAGACAAGAAATAGCGCTAACAAGGGAAACCACAGAGCACGACGAAATCTTCCCAGCCGAGAAACGTCGCGAAACAGAGGACATACTCTTTAAGCTCGACGTCTCGTACCAGATCAACCTCTTCTCCAATGTGGAGCACGGCTTTGCTGTGCGCTGCGATCTGTCCCAGAAGAGGCAAAAGTTCGCCAAGGAACAGGCGTTTCATCAGGCCGTGGCGTGGTTCAATGAGTATTTGAAGGACGCCTAAACGTTGTCCTTTCTCTACGTTCGGATTTTTCCTGTGCGCAGGCTTGGGTGTGGGGGAGATGGATGGGTCGAGTTGTGGTGTGGAGGAAGTGTAGTTGCAGCAGTCGAGGGAAACAAATGAGAAGGGGTTAGAGAAGTTGTCGCGCCCGTTTGCGTTCAATCCTCCCTTCACTCCCGTCTTTACCATCGCCGACCACATCATCCTCGTTCTTTGCGTCCTCATCACGTCTTCCCCCAGTCAGGAAGACTCCTCTTTCATCCATCCTATTCTCCTTTCTGGCGACTCTCCATTCTCCCCCCCCCTTCCTCACCGTCCACGCTACCCCGTAGACACAGATGTACACCAAGTAAACGCCGCCCACATACAGTACGCCGTGATAAGAAATTCAAGTGTATCTTTTAGTGCGTAGTAGTTCGAGGGACGTAAGGCTTTGAGATGGACGGGCTCATGGCCTCCATCTCTTGTGTCTTTTCTCGCGGTGTCGCTCTTTGCCAAACGTACAGAATATGCCAATAAAAGTAGATAACACTATAAAAGGACACAAAAAGAACTGGTAGAATGGGAACTTTGATCCTTGATTACCAGTTGATGTTAAATCAAGCTTTCCACTGACAGCCACATACTGTTCCGCGCCACACCGAGGATCCGCTACATGCGGTCGCATTGACTAATAATCAATGATTAGTCTGTATAGGATCGGACGAATTAAGCTTACTAATAGGTGCAATTTTTCGCTCCGTAAGTGAGGTAGCATTCTCCTTTCCCGATGTGTTGACCTCAGGCAACAACAGGTCACATGACCAGTTCTCCACATATAAGCTTGGGTAAACTGCCCCTCTCCTAATACTTTAACAACAAAAACAGCCTTGCAACATTCATTACGATAATGTCTCCACCCAAGGGCTATGAACACGCTGCCGCTTTCAACACTGGCGATTTGCAAGTCAGTGATCTCCACCGCGTTCACTACAGTCAATACGGAAAGCCCGATGGCAAGCCCGGTTAGTCATGTGCACCCTAGGAACACTGTTATCCCATCAGAATACTGACCCTTCTCTTAGTGATATTTCTCCATGGCGGCCCAGGAGGTTCAGGATCCAGCCCCGCTAATGCTGCATTTTTCGACCCCGCCATCTTCCGCATTGTCCTGCTCGACCAGCGGGGCGCAGGAAAATCAACCCCAAATGCCGAAACGCGCGACAACAACACTCAAGCACTGGTTGCAGATATCGAGAAATTGCGGGAGCACCTCAGCATCAAGAAATGGCACTTGGTCTTCGGCGGATCTTGGGGCTCAACCCTCACACTAGCATACGCGCAAGCCCATCCTGACGTCTGCGGTTCCCTCGTCCTTCGCGGTGTCTTCCTAGGCACCAAGAAAGAGCTCCATTTGATGCTCAAGGGCGAAGTGACTGCGTACTTGTTCCCAGAGGAGTACGACAGATTCATCGGGTACCTCCCCGCGGAGAAACGAGATGACCCGCTGAATGCGTACCACGAACTCATCATGTCGGACGATCCTGAAGTCGCTCGGGAGGCAGCTCGCGAGTTCAACAGATGGGAATCCAGCGCGTCGAAGCTCGTCACAAAGCGTGAGGATGTCGAAGAATCGTTCCAGGATGATGCGTGGAATAAGACGCATGGGCGCATGGAGATCCATTATTTCGTCAACGAATGTTTCCTTGGCGAGGACCAGTTGCTCAATGGGTGTGAGAAGATTCAACATATTCCGACAAGGATTGTGCAGGGACGGTATGATGTTGTGTGTCCGCCCAGGGCGGCGTATGAGATCCACAAGAGATTGCCCAAGTCGGAGTTGTTCTTTGCGCCTACGGCGGGACATTCGGCGTTTGAGCCGGATAACTTGAAGAAATTGGTAGAGTACTGCGATGAGTTGGGGAAGCTTGATCTGCATTTGTAGGGGTTGGTTCTGGAAGATCGGGATTAGAAATACTGCAGTGGTGTGGTGGAGCTGTTGAAGTTGGTCGGAGTTACATTGTATCAGACCTGCAATATACCTTTTCATGGTTTCTTCAGTCTATCGCTCTTGATCTTTGGCAGTTCCCGTGCTTTTACCTTTCCGTTAGGTGCCACTCGCACTCGCTATGTTTACAAACACCGCCTTCCTTTTGTGCTCAAGTAACCATGGTATGACGACTGCTACGGACTGATGGAAACTCTTCACGTTGACTGCCATCAGCCTGTCATACAAATCCTCTTCCACCGTCTCCGAAGGTTTCTTGTCGTAGCATATTCCCGCGTTATTCACCACTATGTCGACTTTTCCATGCGTCGAAAGGGTTGTGGAGAGGATCTTGAACCAGGAAGAGCGATACGTGACATCGCCGTGTGCGAAGGTGGCGTTGAGCTCGTCTGCAGCTTCAGTGCCGGTCGTTTCGTTTATATCGACTATGACGATCTCGGCACCCTCCTCCTTCAATTTCGTTGCGATGCCTTTTCCAAAGCCTGAACCTGCTCCAGTGACGATGGATACTTGACCCGTGTGGCGACGAGACATTGTGTCGTGTGCTTGTAAAGCTTCACTGCCCTAGATCTCGTGTATCGGTCGTAGAGCTTTTGGAGACTTGAGAGGCATGCTTCAGGTCGTACAATATGGCCGCATGATTCGTAGATGCTCAAACTGGTACCTTACAACGTCGAGATCCACTCGGTGACTTTAATATCCTCTCTTTCGAACGCCACCAATCGCATATTGTATTGGCAGGTATCCCCCATATAACACTGGCTTCTCTGTCTGTTAAAGGCCGCCAATTATTCACCATTGTGAGGCCTTCTCGTACAGGTGGATTTGGACGATGATCCACTGCCCAGCTCTTACGGTTGGTGATATACTCGATTACACCCAACTTTAGTTCACGGGGATAACTCCTATGAGGTATACCTTTCAACGGTGGTGGATTTCGTACAGAACGACTACCGATAGGCCTTAGTCGAGGCCCTGTACGGGGCTTCTTACTCGGTATGTTCACAGTAGTATCAGCCTCAGTATTGTATCGTTTACGCGATGATCGTTCTCGACGTGGTGTTGTTGAATCGTCAAATAACGACTCGTGGATTTCCTGATTCGGATTGATTGGTTGGAGTACTGGACGCTCGCTCTGTACCGTTGATTAATCAACTGTACTAATACTGATACTATATAGGACACTTACGGTGGTAGGCCTATCTACTGGATCCGGAGTATCAACTCTAGGCTGTTTGCTAGCCTTATAAGATGTGAACTTATTGTATACTATAAATCTGCATGATTTCCCACGTTTTTTAGACATGTTGGATGATGATAACATAGAAAAATGTACTGTAAGATCATCTAAACGGTCTTGAGGGGATGCCAAGGCATATTGGAGTGTCTCCGAGAGATCTACCGAAGCACCACAAAGCTGAATCCACGTCGTCCGATAGCCCCTTCCTAATTAGACCTAGCACTCACGGTTTATCAGAGATTATGCGGTAGCGGGGTTGTGTGGTCAAGCTTGTCCGTGGTTGGATGCGCGGGGTTTATTTCCCCTCGTTATCCGACCTGTCAGCTTGGGCACTGAGTGGTTGCTAAGGGTTTTGATAGATAGTCCTCGCCGAGTACTTACCGCTGACGTGAAGATGTCATCGGAAATGCATGAGAACCTGGTGTGAGGGAATATGTCACGTGGCTTATACACTGCTCATCTGAGTTCGATTTCGATCTTCTAGAGGAGTAGAGATTGAAGAGATGTAATTGTACTATTCTCTAATATATAGCGCGCCGGTTAAACCTGCTGACCACTTGTTCTCCCCGTCTGGTAGTCCGTGATACCGCATCAAGTCCACCCATCATACGCCCTGAAATTAACCCCCAAATACTGACCCGTGCTCAAGCAAGCATCAACCCATTCTCTTCAGGTTTGAACCACTCTTTCAACAGGTCCCTCTGTATCTCCAACGCCCCCTTCTTTGCCTCCTGACTACTCGTCCCAACACACTCGATATACAGTTTGATCTTGGGTTCAGTACCCGACCCGCGCACCGTAAAGCGCGCTCCATCATCGAGCTCACACGTAATCATCTGCGCGATGGGATCAACAGGTAGATCGGGTATATGGTCCTCACTCTCAGAGTCATAGCCCACAGTCAAATCTCTCCACCGCACAATCTTGCGAGCTCCGATTTGGGTGGGGTAAGGCGTGCCGAGGGCACGGATCGCTGTGAAGACGGACGCTGTGGTTGTGGGAGATGGAGAGGTGAGGTATGTGTTTGCGTCTTCGAAATACCCGATGTGCTCGTAGATTTTCCGGAGTTTGGCGTAAGGGGTCAGACCTTGGCTTGACCAGTGCGATGCTGCTGTCAAGAAGACGGCTGCAGCGCTGATGGAGTCTTTGTCGTGCACGGTTTGGGGAATCATGTAGCCCAAAGCTTCTTCGTAGGCATAGACGACTTCGAAGCCTTGTTTGTCTAGATCGCGAGCTACGTTGCCGAGCCATTTAAAGCCGGTGAGGGTTTCGGTGAAGTGGAATCCTTCTTTCTGGGCCAGCGCGTGCAACATACGTGAACTGACAGTCGATGCCAACATTGCCATCTTCTCACGCGGTTTGTCCTTTGGGTAGCGTTCAAAGAGGTACGAACCAATGAGGATGCCTAGCTCGTTGCCGGTGAAGATGTGCCATTTTTCGGATACTTTCTCGGCTGCGGCAAGTCGATCAGCATCAGGGTCGCTTGCCAGTATTAGCGATATCGACTCTGCATCTGCGGTTTCAATGGCCAAATCTAATGCTCCTTTTTCTTCAGGGTTCGGAAACTTGACGGTCGGGAACTCGGGGTCTGGCTTTGCCTGCGCTTCTACCACAACCATTTGCGAAGAGATGCCGAGATCCTGCACGCACTGCTTCATGGCTGGCAGTCCAACGCCGTGCATTGGAGTGTAGACGAATCGGAGGCTCGGATCCATAGTCTCGGAGTATCCTTCTGGTCGTGCTGCTATCTTCACGGCCCTGTGGTACTGGTCTTGCACCAGACCTACCGCTCCTTCGACTAAGAGATTGTCATCAACGACGGATTCATCCCAGCTGACTGGCTCCAAGTTTTTGAGGATGGCATTGGCGATGCCGCTATCATGAGGGGGTATGATCTGGCATCCGTTCGACCAGTACACTTTATAGCCATTGTCGCGGGCGGGGTTGTGACTCGCCGTGATCATGATACCAGCCACGGCGTCCAATTCCCTCACTCCGAACGGGACCATGGGTGTATGGGTCGGGGTATCGTACCACCAGACCTTGATCCCTTTGGCAACGAAAGCAGCAGCGGTCAGTTTTGCGAATTTCTCGGAGTTGTGGCGGGCATCGCGGCCGATTACTACGCCCCGTTTTCTTGCCTGCTCTTCTGTCCTCAAGAGGTATGCCGCCAGGCCTTGTGATGCTTGGATGACTGTCAACGAGTTCATGCATGCAAAGCCTGCCTGCATGGGGCCGCGTAACCCAGCAGTGCCGAAGGCGATGCGGTTCCGTAGTCGTCTTTCGAGTTCGTCCGTGTTGCCTTGGACGAGGAGTCTGTAGATCTCATCGGTAGTTGCCGTGTCTTTGTCGAGTCGCAGCCATTCCTGCGCCAGCCTAGCAACATGTGATTAGCCAAAATGCTCAGGAGTCGTGATCCATGTATGAAGCATCACATGACTTTTTATAACTACTCACTGCTTGATACTGGTGGTTGCTGCCATGGTGGCGGGGTAGTAAATTTTGCAGAAAACGAAGACAAGGCACAGGATGCAAACATGCAGCAATATCCGTCAAAAAGCCAATATATACAGCCGGTCAGATGAAAACTTGGACGAGGCTGGTGACGGTTTGTTTGTAACCAGCTTCTTTGGAGGCGAGATCCGGGAGAGGCGTGGGTTAGTTGCGAGGTGCACCTGCCTGTTCTGCGATGGTGTGAATATTGATAATCAGATCAGTGCCTCCCGGATTGGATACAAGCAATTTGGACGAACAGACAGCAAGAGCTGTTTTCGATCGACAATTCAAATGCTTCCTCACGTTTGCGACGTGTAGACGATATCTTTTCGATGCCCTCTGTTCGTCCACATGTGGGGTTGCCGCGGCTGAAACGTCGACGTCGACGTCCAAGCTCCAACGGTCTGTGGCTGTGGCTGTGGCTGTGGGCGACAGACCGCCATTCTCACGCATACCTCGCACGACAATCCCGTCCGATGGATACTTTTTTACTCTCCTGGTTTCGACATGACCTGGCCTAGCCTAGCCTGATAAACTCCCAATGTTTCGCCAGACACCGAGATCCAGAGTACACCCGTAACCCCTCCCTCTGTTGTCACCCCCACACATAGCCACCATGGACGTTTCGCAGCAACGCAGGTCGAGGATTTTCTCCAGGCGTGAGATTGAGGCGCTCATTGCTAGCGGGCGGTCCATTGTCATCGTGGACGGCAAGGTCCTCAAGGTGGATGCGTGGGTGGCCTACCACCCCGGCGGCGACAAGGCCATCAAGCATATGGTAGGGCGAGATGCCACAGATGAAGTGCAACAGTGCGTACTCCCCCCATGTTCACGTCAGCTCCCATGACCAATGCACATGCTGCAGATTCCACTCCGCCGAGACGCTGAAGCTCGCCGAACGCTATCAGATTGGGCGTATAGAGGGACGATGGATGAACTTTCTGCCGCCAATCCAGGGAGGGAAGTTCAGGACGCAGGAAGAGCTGGAGAAGATGACCGAGGAGGAATATTCGGAATCATATTCCTCGGAGCAGGAGTCGGTCACCACCGCCTCGTCGTCTGCGGATCAGAGCCCCGTATTCGAGCCCGCCGACCAAGCTACGTCCACCCTTCGAACGCGAGCCGCTGTCCCGCAAGCCTCGTCGGTCTCCTCCCTATCGTCAGCCGACCTCGATGAGACGCCGTATGACCCGAAGATGTCCGTCTTGGATGCGCGGACGCAGCAGGAACTCGATTTCGACAAAGCCAAGTACCCATCGCTGGACCCGCAGACGCAGGAGAATATCGTTCAAAAGTACCGGGAACTGCAACAGCGCATCGTGGCAGAAGGCCTGTACAAGTGCAACTACTCGGCGTACGGCATCGAGTGCATTCGCTACGCCACCGCCCTGGTCATGTTCTTCTGGCTTCTGCGGTCGGGCTGGTATATCACGTCCGCCCTTCCTCTCGGCTTCTTGGGGCATCAGCTCGCCTTTGTGGTGCACGACGCCGCACACATGGGAATCACGCACAACTTCACCGTCGACTCCACCATCGCCATGTTCGTAGCCAGCTACCTCGGCGGCCTGAGCGCAGGCTGGTGGAAATGGAGCCACAACGTGCACCACCTCGTCACCAACTCCCCCGAACACGATCCCGACATCGAATACCTCCCCTTCTTCGCCATCACCCACCGTTTCTTCGAGAGCCTCGCCTCGACCTACCACGAACACACCATGACGTACGATGCCTTTGGGAAATTCATGGTGCGCATCCAGAACTGGACCTACTACCCCATCATGACCGTCGCACGCTTCAACCTCTACCAGCTGGGCTGGCAATACCTCATCCTCAACCGCGGCCCCAAGAAGGGCCCGGCCTGGTGGTTCCGCTACTTCGAGATGGTCGGCCAGCTCGTATTCTGGTCCTGGTACGGGTACGGCGTCGTCTACCGGTCCATCCCGGGCGGCTGGAATCGCTTCCTCTTCGTCCTGCTCAGCCACGCCATCACAGCCCCCCTCCACGTCCAAATCACCCTCAGCCACTTCGCCATGAGCACCACCGACATGGGCGTCGCGGAATCCTTCGCCCAGAAGATGCTGCGCACCACCATGGACGTCGACTGTCCCCAGTGGCTCGACTTCTTCCACGGCGGCCTCCAGTTCCAGGCCGTCCACCACCTCTATCCGCGCATCCCCAGGCACAATCTGCGCAGGACGCAGAAGCTGGTCCAGGCGTTTTGCGACGACGTGGACATTCCGTATGCGCTGTACGGATTCGTGGACGGGAATAGACACGTCATTGGCAAGTTGGCGGATGTGGCGAGGCAGGCGAAGATCCTCGCCGAGTGTCAGCGTACAATTGTCCAGGGAGAGTTTGCGCATTAGATGTTGGTGGTGGGATGGAAAGAAGGATAATGGGGGGGTTTTTTTTTTTGAAGGATCGAGTAAGCAAGTGTGTTTGGGATTCAGTCAATAATACAGCGACCAGTTCCAACCCTTTGTATTCCGCAGTCTTGGATGATGCCCTTTATCCATTCCATGTCACGTATGCAGTAATTATCGATCCCAAGTCCCGAGTTTCAAAATCATCTATTCAACTGTCTAATCGTCTTCCTCCAACCTCTCGCTCGCTCGCTTGGAAAGGGGAGAGATGCGCGCATCATGGCTATTTTTGATACAATGAGGAAAAAAAAAAGGACGCACGCAAGACTGGAAAGCCATGCCGCCCGCATATACGGGACAGGTAATCATACACAGGACGACGACTCGAACCAGATCCACTGGCGTCGTGATAACCGATGAAAAAAAACCCCCCCGACCGATTCCCACTGACGATGATGACCCTGTGTGCCTCTCCGCACGATTGTAGATCCAGACCGACCCGTTCATATATGTTGGTGAATGAAGTTGCTCCGAGACGCCGAAACCGGGGGCCGTGACACATCGTCGTCGTCCAAAGGCACGCAAACTCCTCGCTAATTCTGCAAAACACCCAGCAGCGTGTCGTAAACATCGTCGCCGTCTTCGTCTTCGTCTTCGTCTTCTTCGTCCTCATCCTCGCCCTCACTTTCTTCCGGATTCTGCGCCCTAAAAACAGCTACTTCGATTTCTTCATCCACGCTGTCGTCGTCATCGTCATCGTCATCGTCATCGTCGTCGTCATCCTCGCTATCGAACGTGCTCCCATCCCCCGAAGAGCTTGCAGGCTCCATTTCAGCGCCCGCGTCTGCATCATCGTCGGTCCCAGACCCAGACTCTGTTCCGCTGTCATCGTCCCCGGTAGTGAGGCCACGCCAACTCGGCTCGCCGTCATCGTCCTGGTACAGATCGTCATCTTTGCCGGCGATGGCCACGTTGCCACGGGGGTAGTCTTCATAATCAAGCTTCCTGTTGTCATACGGAATGTCGCTTGTGGGATGATCTTCACCTTCAGAAGTACCATTATCGACGAAAGGAAGACCGGTGCTAAAAGCACCCGAATATGGCGTCGCGTAGGCAACGGGGGTGGATTTGCCCGTCGCAGCGAGGGATCGTTGACTTGGCCGGCTTGTGAGGTCGGAACCTGTTCGTGGGAGAGGGAGGAGCTGGGGCTCGGAAGAGAAGAATGGCGATTGGGATTCGCGGGATCGACGTGGAGTGTTGGCCCAGATGGCTGCTTGAGGTTCGTGGACTTCGGATTGAAGGGATGAGGAATTGGTGATTCGGCGACGCTTGAGGCGGGATGTGATGTTGCTTGGCATGCGAGACTGCGTTTGCGGGGCAGACGACTGCCTGACGGGGGAGCTGTTGAGACGACGCTTCGCCGAGGCTGATGCGGTAGGCTCGATGGCCGGCGCGGAAACGGTACGATGCTGCACAGGTCGCTGCGCATGAGACTCGCTCAGTGGTGAGATGGGTTGGAGCGGCTGCCGATGCTTGAGAATGGACGAGGGAGTCATTGAGCGACGCCAACTCCTATCGGCTGGTCGCATCGACAACTGGACGGAATGATGGCTTGCGAAAGAGGAGTTGATGCTTGCGGCTGGCGGAGCATCGTAAGCCTCGAAGAAAGTCCAGCACGCTTCCCGAGCATCCGCCTCGGGGACTCGAGGTTGACCTTGTTCCTCATCGCCCTCCATTTGCGAATCCGAATTGGCCTGGCGACGGGGGAGTAAGCGCATCTGCTGCCACGTCCATGCATCACCCAGTTCCTCTGTGGGCTGGATGTACGCTTCGCGTTGTGTGACATAGAGCCGTTTCTTGCCTCCGGAGACGCGCATCAAAACTCCTGAAGCGAGGAACTGAGCCGACCAGAGAGCCGAACTGGCCATCTCAGCGGGGGCGAGGAAGCGCAGCCTGGAGTCCCTGATAACCTTGCGCAACGGAATGAATGTGGCTCGCAGGCCAGGATAGGAATTGGCCATGGCGCTCTCCTCCTCCTCCTCCTCCTCCTCCTCATCGCTGTACTTGAAGCGTTCCAGAAAATCGGCGAAGGCGTGCGAGATGGTTGCCTGAATGTCAACGGCGCTAGCGCTCGTCAATTTGACATCAACGGCAAATCCTCGACTCCTGAGCCGCTTGTAAACGAGGTTGTTGCTCCCGCAAGCCTTGGGCGACAGCAGCTCGTAGGACGAGCCCGAGGCCCATTGGCTGATTTCCTGACTGCTCCAACCACTATCGGTGTCACTGAAGGGATGCGAGCTCCTCGGAGAGCGAGTGCTTGGATGTGGGCTGGAGTCGGTGTCGCGAAAGGGTATCAAAGAAGGGCGCGATTGGCCAAGGGTGGAGCTGCGCGCCTGGGTCCATTCTTCGGCGTCTTGGGTGGTGGCTTTGGATGGGTCATGCATCGGTTCGTCGGGGGAGAACCAGATTCCACGGAGGCTGCGTCCCCATGGTAGCAAGACAACCTCGACTTCCCATGGATTCAACGAAGTGGGCAGTGCGGCGGCTTCCAGCACTTCCAGGCGATCCTTGATACTCCCTATCTCGGCCGCGACTTCCTTTCGGTCCATGGCTGCTATGATGAGCGCAGAAGAGGTGGTGGACTGAACGGAATGGTTGGAGCCAAACGATTCTGTGATGGTGGCAATGCGACCGTGCCGGAGAAGATTCTGGCTGCTCTGGTCCGCATCCATCGCGCGATGCAAGACATCGTGGTCATCCATGCGATTTTCCAGATGGAGGATCCTGCCATCGAATGCGTCAAACGTGTGCTGGACATCGTCGGGATGTACATAGTTGAAGGAGCTGTTATTCTCCAGCATCGAGATGCGATCGCTGTGCTCTCTCATGGTACTCGCCACGTTTGGAATCGCACTCAGGAGATTGTGCAGCGGTGTGAGATAGGAGACGAGCTTCTGGAGAGCCTGGGGCGAGGCCGACCTGAGGACAGTGTGCAGCTGTTCCTGCGATGGATGGGGGGTGTTTGGCAGCAACATCTTTGGCGTCGGGACCGATGTTGCGGTGGCTGGCCCGGGTTTTGGACTGTTTCCTGGGTCCGCGTGCGAAGTGAGTCGCATGAGTCCCTCTATGAACCTCTTGCCATCCTGGACCGCTTGATCGGCGAGCCCGAGATCGGGCGTGTTAGCATGGCTCGGTGTCGCGACCTCGGTAGCGCTCTGTAGCACGTCTTCCGGGTTGCAGGTGTTCGGGATGGTGTCGCCGCTGACATGGAGATGGAGCATCTCGTTGTACTCGAGCACCGCGTCCAAAGGTCCTGGAGCTGAGTATGTCAATGGCTGCCGGTCCCGCGCGAAAGGGACGCCTAGCTCACCGCGGGGTTGTTGCAGCTGCCCGTTCAGATCGATCTCATCAGGTATGGTCGACGTAGCCGATTGTGGCCTGTCGTTCGAGGGCTGTGTCGTCCCCACCTGTAACATGGACAGACCAAGACCGGCGATGGTCTGGCGCGACTGGTTCGCAGCATGCCTATGCCTAGCAGCGCCGTCAGCCGCAGGGTACCGATCATGGGACAAGAAGCACATGGAAGGAATGCGTGGAAGGCCAGTGGTGCTGGACAACAACGAACCACCATGGCGTTGCTCATCGACGGCGGACCCATTGGCTTGTGTGGCTTCATTGCGCAAAAGGTGCTGCTCGCTCGCAGCATGCGACGTCTTCAAGCGCGCATTGCACCCCAATCGACCCTCGGTCGCGGGCTTGTGAGGGTCATGAAAGCACGCATGATGGCCGCATACACAATACGTAGAGCGCTCGCTACTCGGCCTGCGTTCTATGCTATTCTCGTGGGTGTTGGCACTGCCCTTGTCCCAGAATTGGCGGCATCCACACAGGCCGACTACATCGCGATGGTTGCAAGGGCCGGCGGGCAGGGCGTGGTGCGAGGACGGCGGAGGGGGAAGTTGCGCAAAGGCGAGCTGGCCGAGTCCCGCCATGGGTGCCTAATGGGGGCATACCAGTGGAGAGAGACGGAGACGTGCGATCTAGGAGCGAGGCATGTCTGGTTCTACAGGAAAGCGGCTTCCCCATGTCAGCGGTTGGCGGCCGTGGATTCTGGAGGGAGGACCGAGCGCATACCGATTCTTTTTGCGGGGGACAGGAAATCGTCGGGGTGCGACGCGATTATATAGCTTGGAGGCTGGGGACGCACGGGACGACGAGGCCGTGGGAGTGGGAGCAGGCAACGATACAGAAACATGCATATCTATCGAGCTCGGTGACTCTTCGCGCCTTGGAGGCATGCAGCAGCGCACGCTAGACACCATCTGCGGGCGGTGATAGGCCTGTGGTCGTCGAAAAGGAACCCCCGGGTGGTGTGTAGGGCGTCCATCCTTGCCCATGTCGTCCTCGTCGTCCTCCACCACAGCAACGTTGACGGTCCCCACCTCCACTGCGCATCTGCTGTACGACAACCACTCGCAACCACAACGATGACAAGTCACCGTCTCTCGCGTGTTGCGCTATCAAGAGGCCGCCTATTGGACGCGTGCAATACAGCGTACCTATCTGCCATGTATCTATATAAGCAGTGTGGCGCAGGTAGACAATATCCTGCCCATCGGCTCGTACCGCTGCTTCCGCGCCGCGATAGATGGATACGGGGATATACGCGGGTGCTAGTGTTTTTAGTATCGGCCGTTGATACGACGATTGCTTGGACGTCGATGGGTATAATATTTTCCTTCTGCAGCAACCGACAAACTCGAGCGAGACTTTTCTGCGAGAGTGGTGTACACCGCCGACTATGGAAAAAACTTCAAGGTCCGGAGAGATGATGACCATCGAGATTCGCGCCCGTGTTCCACCCTTTGTATTTCTACCCCAAACCCCTGGATTTTCTACCCCAAACCCCATGCCGTGACAGTTGAACATCCACCCCAACAACCCATTTTCCTAATCACCACGACGCCCTTCCTCGGACGTATAAAACCCAGATCGTGTCCATCTACTTGCTCATCATCCTCTCCAGCTTGCTCATAATCCATCTTCAACAGCCCGACCACATCGCCTGTAATGTCGACCCAAACCGCTTTCCGCGTCACCATCGAGGATGGCATCGACGGCCTTCATCCCTACCAGGAGCCTATCCCTTCTCCCGGCGACTACGAGGTCCTCATCAAGGTCCATGCTGTCGCCCTCAACTACCGCGACATCGCCATCGCGACTTCGAAATACATTCAACCCTCGCGCAGTGGAGTCGTTCCCACTTCCGACATGTGTGGCGAGATTGTCCAGGTCGGATCCAAAGTCACCGAGTTGGCCGTCGGTGACGCTGTGATCCCTCCGCTCAGCCCTACGTACCTGTACGGCGAGTTCACCGAGGGTGTGGATGCGTATGGGAGCATTGCCGATGGAATGTTGCGCGAGTATGTTGTCTTGCCGGCGCATATTTTGATCAAGGTGCCGACGGGAGAGGTCGGGTTCGAGAACTGGGCGACCATAGTGTGTGCGGGGGCGACCATCTGGAATGCGTATTATGGGGGGAAGACGTTGGCGGCTGCCGATACCGTGTTGCTCCAAGGTAGGCATGCTCGAACCCTTCCTCGGTGAGGATACCCGACTGACGAGACGGTTGTAGGAACGGGAGGAGTGTCCATCATCGGCCTCATCATCGCCAAAGCCGCTGGGGCAACGACCATAGTCACGTCATCGAGTGATGAGAAGCTCGCGTACGCGAAATCCCTCGGCGCCGACCACGTCATAAACTACAAGACACACCCGCACTGGGCGGCCGAAGCTCTCCGCATCACCGGCGGGCATGGTGTCGAGCACGTGATTGAGAATGGGGGCCTCGGAACCATTGAGCAGAGCTTGGAGTGCACTGCAGCGTCGGGTACCATCTCTATAGTCGGCTTTCTCAACATGAATGGGCAGAAGCAGCCGACGATGTTGATTCCCGCTCTCATCAAGGCTATCACGATTCGCGGGATAAGGGGTGGGTCGAAACACCAACTGGAGGAATTGGTGAGGTTTGTGGGGAAAAGGCGGATTGATTTGGCTGTGGATAAGGTGTTCAAGTTTGACAGAGAGGGCATTGTCGGGGCGTTCAAGCATGTGGAGTCAGGAAAACATATTGGCAAGGTAGTCATCAGTCTGGATAAGAAGTAGGGCCGGGATCAGAAGTGGAGGCCAGAGTTTGTAGCCCAGCACCGATGACGTTCTCGATGTCGAGGACGTTTACGCCCTGGAAAATGGCAGACCAGATCTTGAGGACTGTGGAGCCCATTCGTTCTACATGTGATGCGGCGTCTTCGAGGATGGATAGGTTGCTGGCCATAGCTGTGCTCTTGATGATGTCCTTGATGATCTCCAGGAGTCCTTTTTCGACTTTCCGGAGCGCACCTGGACCTGACATTCGTATCGTAATCGCAATCGTATCAAGCCAGTCTTTTAGTAGGATTGCGCTTTCCAAACTACAGATGGAATGTTCCAAGCTCCAAATCCCGGTTTTGGTAGTCGTCATGAACGCGATACCGAGGCGCACGGGCACGCTTAGAGAATGCGCGGCGTGTATGACTGCTCTGTGAACTTGCGGGGATCGATGGAACGTATTCGTATTGCGTCTTTGTAGCATGCGTTGCGGGTCTCGAGACACCAAGAGTTCCGTGCTGAGATTGTGTCCGGAACTGAGACGGATGTGGGCGAGGCGGAGGAGCGCGGCACCGGTGAGTGCGAAGGGTCCTTTGGCGTACAAGGAGTCTAGTTCGGAATCGTGGTGAGATTCTTGTGTTGTTTCCCAATTCATTTGCCATCTGCGGAGTGCCATCTCGAACGTTTTGTTCGTATCTGAGCGGGTTGTCGATGTGGTCCGAAAACCATGGCATTCCTCATGCATCTCCTGAACCAAGCCCTGTATGAGCAAGTAGTTCGCAAAAGACGATATGCTTGCATCTCCGTTTACATCACCAGGGGCAAAGAGACAGCGAAGCCTGACTTGGAAGCCGAGCTCTTGGCAGTGTGTAACTTGCCTCCATTGAGCGGTGCTGGCTGATCGCCATTGGGCGGCATAGCCCGGTAGATGCAGACCAATCTCATGGTTCCGAACCAAAGGCGGCGTGTCGAAAGCGAGACTGTGTAAGTTGAACAGTATGTATGCTGCAAACAAGGTTCTTCGTCTTTCCTCGATAGTGATCCAAGCTGGCCATTCAACAGCTTGCGGCATTTCGTCAGACTCTGATATACCGCCCTCCCTCACCATAACCGCAAGCTGACTGGCCATGAAGAGCGCATCACCTGAGATTCTCCTATCTGCCCAGGATGCGAGCTCAATAAGCAAAACGAACGTTTGTAACCGTCCAAGCTCGGTGCTTTTGCTTGGGACAGACCCATCTTGTTCGAAAAGCAAGTTTGATGCTGACTGAAGTCCCTCACGCCGTATCTTTTCAAAAGTGATAGCCTTGGCGATAAAATAGAGCTCATAGGACTGGGCCTGTTCAAACAAGTACCGAGATCCGAGTGCAGCCATGGCCACTATCAACTCGGCAGGTTTCTCCTCGGCTCGGAAAGTAGGGCAGTGAATAAACGGTAGGAACTCCTGTCCACATCGAAGATATTTTTCCAAACACCGGATCAAGATGTTTTGACCAGGTATCGAGCATCCGTTAGGAAGTATCGCCGCGAAGTCCTGGATCTGGGTGAAGATTCTTTCGTAGCAAGACTTGTCGAGAACCCATGGATCAGCGCGTGTACCTCCGTGTGGTGGAGTGCTGTCTGACTTGCACGCTCCAGTATCGTCTCGAACATGTTCTTGTACGATGTCATCGATGTCGTCCAGTGTCGGCAACCGGGAGCTGAACTCAGCAAAGCTGCTCTTCTTCGGGGAGGCTTCCAAGCTCAAGGGAGGGGTTTCTAAAACGGGCAAATCTACATTGGCCTCGAAGAGCGATGCTGGAAGCATATCCTGCGTCATGAACTCTGGATCCCAGAAGAGATCTAGGCTTCCGATTCCGTTCATATCGACTGGATCAGGTATTTCCATGGCTTCGCTTTCTGATTGGACTGGAACGATGGAACGCTGCGAGAGATGGGAACAGTTGATATGACGTGTTAGAAGATCTCTGGACGTGGTGAGACATATTTCAAGCCGAGGTCGGGGAGGATGTCGCCCACTGTCTCGTGAAGCCTTGACCGCAATCGCACGAGAACGGTCTCTCGTTCGTATCTAAGAACGGTGAGTGGATTCCGCCTCGCAATAAAATGGCCATCTCACGTGTGCGTTCATGACGTGACAGATGCTCCTGCCGCTTGAACTGCTTGCTGCAGTGCCGGCATGGCGGAACAACACGTTTAGGCCTGCCTCGTGGCATTGCGCGTGTTGGTGATGTCGATGATTGGGAGTATGCGTGGTGACTCAAGCTTCCAACCAAACCGTGCGGAGGAGTTTGAGAAGTCAAGTTGACGGGATACGGGTGATGTTGGAAAGGATGACAAATCAGGTCCAAATGTGCCAATGGAGCGAGGGAAACTCCACAACAGCACCACGACACAGTTGCTCTTCTAAAGGATCTCGCAGGCGTGTTCGGGTGTCTCGGTTTTCAGACCACTCCCCGCTGTTCCTCATCGCCAACCAAGTCGCGCCACGCTCATGTCACGGATGCTGCATCCATGGCCATCTCCCCCTGTCCGGCACCAAATCCTCTGTACTCGTCCATTTTCGGCTGCATGCCCACCCCCCCTGCCGCGCCCTCATCCGGCCTCTTCAACGCGGTCCCCTCCTTCAAATACAAAATCAACCTGAAGGCGGCATTTCCATTCAGGTAATACCGATGCAGCCTCTTAGACCGTATGAACCCCAGCCTCTCATACAGCTTTAGCGAGGCCGTATTCGTGACTTCGGTTTCCAGAACGACTTCGTCGGCACTGCGCTCGGCCATGGTGTCGATGGCCATGCACACGAGCCTCGTAGCTATCCCACGGCCGCGATAGGATTCTTGGACCGCGAGCATGGCGATGTAGCCCCGGAATGTGCCGCTGCGGTGGGGTTCGAGTTTGCAGACCACGACGCCGATGAGGGTGTTGGAGGAGTCGAGGGCCTAGTCACCCTTCTATCAGCCAGCATTACCTTGGGCAGTATCATGACATGGAAGCAGTACCATGTAACAGAGATCCCCCCACTGGTACAGGAAATAGCGATACACATAGATGCTGTAGGGCTCCGAGAGATCTTTCGAGATCAACTGGCGGATCGAAGGCAGGTACGTCTCCTCCTTGGACCCATGGTACTGCACATACTGCAGCTCATCCTCCTCTTTCCCACCCATGGCTTTTACGAATGCGATGGGCGATGGGCGCTGAGCGCTGAGCGACGAGTGATGTGGAGATGGGGTGGTTCTGTCCGCGCAGCTGTCCCGCATCTCTTGGCAGGGCTCCGAGCTATGACGAGCAATTCATCGCATGGGACGAAACATTATTATGCTTGGCCGTCACCAGATAATCCCCGCCGCTCTGTAAAACTCCTCAGGCCGCCTCGTATTATACATAGCACACGCTCTACGGGTTGGTTTCAGGGTAAATGTCCTTCCTACGCCGCCGTTTCGGCGGGGGCAACAGTGACGAGAGCTCCTCTACCGAAGTCTCCCGCGACCCCACGCCGGATCCCGACAGACCCGCACACCTGCGCGTCATCAATGCAGAGAAGCTGCAGACGCTCAAGGCAGGGGGGGGGGAAGGGAAGAACAGCAAGAAGAAGAACATATGGATCTTCGTCCTGGGCGGGCTGGCGGGCGTCGTGGCCGCGGCCTTCTTCGCGGGCAGCAACGACATGATCGATCTGAGCAGCCTGGAGGGCATGAACCTGGACAGCATCCTCGAGGCCCTGCCCGCCGGCTTTCTGAAGGATGCGCAGATGCTGCAGGTACGCAACGATGCCGGCACCTCGTACCGTGCAGACAGAAGAAGAGAGAAGACCAGGCTGATTTCCTCATCTCAGTAGAAGCAAGAACGCGACGCCGTGAACTACGATTCCTTCGCCGTCGGCCTGCACGCAAAGTCCCAGGGCATCCACGCCGTGCATCCTGTCATCATGATCCCCGGCGTCATCTCCACCGGCCTCGAGTCCTGGGGCACCGACGAAGCGTCGCGGCAGTACTTCAGGAAAAGGCTGTGGGGGTCGTGGTCGATGATGCGCGCCCTGGTCCTCGACAAGCCGAGCTGGAAGAGACACATCATGCTGGACAAGACCACGGGCATGGATCCGCCGGGCATCAAGCTCAGGGCCGCCCAAGGCTTCGACGCGACCGACTTCTTCATCACGGGCTACTGGATATGGAACAAGATATTGGAGAACCTGGCCACGGTCGGCTATGATCCCACGAATGCCTTCACCGCCGCGTACGATTGGCGCATGACGTACATGAACTATGAGAAGAGGGATCAGTACTTCACGAGGCTGAAGGCCCACATTGAGATGGCCGTCAAGGTGTCGAACAAGAAGGTCGTGTTGCTGTCCCACTCCATGGGCTCACAGGTGCTCTACTACTTCCTGCACTGGGTGGAAGCCGAGGGCTACGGAGGCGGCGGGCCGGCTTGGGTGAACACGTACGTGGACTCCTGGATCAACATCAGCGGATGCATGCTCGGTGCCCTCAAAGGGCTCCCCGCCGTCCTCTCCGGCGAGATGAAAGATACCGCCCAACTGAACGCCTTCGCCGTCTTTGGTCTTGAGAAGTTCCTCTCCCGCCACGAACGGGCCGAACTCTTCCGCGCCATGCCGGGCATATCCTCGATGCTCCCCATCGGCGGCAACGCGATTTGGGGCGATCAAGACGGCGCGCCGGACGATCAACCAGGCCAGGAAGTATCGTATGGGAACTTTGTCCGCTTCAAAGACAGCAATTCCACCCTCACGGCCAACAATCTCACCGTGGAAGAGAGCATGCCCTATCTCTTCAAGAACACCGAGCAGTGGTACAAGGACATGGTTCTCTCCTCCTACTCACGCGGTATCGCGCATTCCCGGAAAGAGGTGGAAGACAACCAACGCATCCCCGCAAAATGGATAAATCCACTCGAAACCCGGCTCCCCCTCGCCCCGAATCTGAAGGTCTATTGTTTCTACGGTATCGGGAAACCGACAGAACGCGCTTACTATTACCGAGACGACCATGACCCCTTGAGTAGCCTGAATGTGACGATTGACACGGCCCACACCAACGGCGAGGTCGACCACGGCGTTGTTATGGGCGAGGGCGATGGGACCGTCAACTTGTTAAGTACTGGGTACATGTGTGCGAAGGGGTGGAAGATGAAGAGGTACAACCCGGCAGGCGTGCAGGTCACGACGTATGAGATGCCGCACGAGCCTGACCGGTTTAGTCCGAGAGGTGGGCCGAATACAGGTGAGTCTGCATTATTATTTTTCAACTCTCCAGTATTTGAGCGAGGAACGGTGCGTGTGCTAACAAGTTCATAGGCGACCATGTCGATATTCTGGGCCGATCTTCCCTCAATGATCTTGTATTGAGGGTAGCAGGCGGCAGGGGCGAGCTTATTGAGGAGACCATTCATTCAAACATTCGCGAGTATGCGGATAAAATCAAAATCTACGACGATGGAGAACAGGGTGAGGGGAGGCATGTGCCGCCTTGAAGTTGGATCGGTAATGATAATCAGTGGGTTTGATGCGTTTGGGTACAATGAGCACGGCGTTTGCATAGAAAGGTCGTTATTGCTTGGCTCGGTGGGACGGCGCCTGAACACAGATGGGGATCCAAGTTCCTCCTTGCCCGTCACTGTATCGCTGACCGATACTGATACACACACGAATGTGATCATAAGAAAATACGATCTCAGATGAAGGCGATGCGTCTGGAGAGGATGATGAGGATGCCGACCATCACCATCATCAAGATCTCCGGGCTGCATCCCTGCCATCTTCTCATCGGCGTACAAATCCCATCAAAACCCACCTCCTCTCTCCATGAACAGCCACGGCTATAGTTTTTGTTTTTTTGAACACGACGTCAAATCAAAACTTACCTCATTCTATCCATGACACACAAAACTCCACCAAGAGCCGCCTGCCTCCTCCATCCGTGCGCCAGCTCGCCTTTTTGGTCGGAAGTTTTTGACAGCACCACAATCTCTCTCATGGCTCGGCTTTTAGTACCCCCAAAACATCCATCAAGTCAACCTCGATTTCTACCACTCTGGAATTTGGCTCGACAACCTTCATTCCCGTCACCTTTTCGATGTCCCGCAAAACATGGTCAATGGGAATGACCCAAGAAGTGTCGGTGACAGACACTGTTACCCAATAGGAGACCCAACCACGCATCCCAGGTATCATCCGGGTATATATATACTACCAGAATCACACTTTTAAGACCCGAGGTTCCGGACCCGCCATGGCGTGTTTCGTTGGCGCAATTTCGCGGAGATGAGAGAGACTGTCCCATGTTGTCGACCATGTTTGTATACTTTGGAGTCGTTCGGAAGTGTAGATAGAGGGACGGACGAACACGTTGAACTTGGTTGATGCCATCTTGTAGATGATGGAGGAGGAGGATGAAAAGTCATGAACTCTTCGGTTTCTATTTTTTTTGCTGTTGTGTCGAGGTGTCGAGGTTCTGTTGTGGACGGGAAGGAAGCGGCCGGAACATGGGCGTGGATGAACTCGATTTTGGTGCTGGAGTGCGTTGTTGGCACTGCGGGTTCCGAGGCTCCAAGAGCGGTCAGGCTGGGTGGAGAGTGCTTCTCAAGCGCTTCGGATATGGGGTGTTTTGATGTGAAGTTTTCGTGACCTGGTGGAGGGAATTGTGGGGGTGGGACGGGTCGTGCCATGATTCACGTGGCCGTGTGATTTGATCGCGTTGTTGAGATTGATTGAAGGGATAGGTGGGAAGGAGAGAACATATATATAGACATATAGATCAGTCCCGACTGCAATTTCCGGAGAAAAACGATAGGAGGTCCGTCGGGGTATTTTTGTTTTTATTTCGTTTACCTCTTCCTGGTCCAACATGGTAGTGGTGTTGGTGTTTTAGAGGGGAGGGGGACACATTGTTGCAAACGCTGCTGCTTTATGGAAACGAAGGTTTTCATACCATCATTTCTAGAATCACACCCCTTATTTTCTATCCAGGTGCATCGAAATCCCTCGGAATGGAGGGGGAGCAACCGGGCTGTGCGAAAATTTGTTTCGCGATCCTGCGATTTTGGGAAATAGGGCAATGCATTCTTCTGACTTTGGGTTCTGGTTCAGGGTACATGGATCGCTTTCGCTTCGGTTTTGTAGTGAATCAAGAGCAGGAAGATAGCATGAAGGAAGTTATCCTTTTTTTTCCTTAGAGGGAAGATCGAGAAGCCGAACATAATGGCGTCGCTCTATACCTTGTCCTTCGAGAACTCTGGGACCTGGAACATACCTAGGTAAGAAGGGTGCCTTTTGTATGATTAATAGAGGCATGTGGAGGATCCGGATATCGGTTTTACGTGTACTGTTCATACAAAGGTTTGAGGCAGCGGTCTACATTTTAGACCGCGAATAGAGTAATTCAGACTTGGAGCTGGAGAATCAAAAGGCATACGGCATTACGGCATTTCGGGTGAGCCTTTTTTCCATCTAATAGATACGAGATTGAGGGGAAGAAGGCAAACATTTCTCGCCAATTTGAGACGCTTTGATACAGTGTGAGGTGAATTTATAGCTTCAATTTTAGGAGAGAAAGATCAAGGTTCGAACTATATGTATTGGGATATGGGAAACCGAATCCCATAGCAAGAATTCTCAGTAAAATCCTGAGCAAAGGCGCCCAGGTGTTGCATCGAACTTTTGTCATTATTTATGCTCTTTGGATAATTTCATCAACAGAGCTCTTTTGTAGAGGACGGGTACCCCGAGTAGCCTGCGAGCGAGAGAGGAAAAACGAAACAGTATTCTTTTTCCGTAAATTTGTGTTTGAGTAACAATCTCGAGCTGGAGGAGAGTGGCGTTTCTCTCTAGAGGATAGCAGGAGTGGAACCCCTCATCCCACAAAGTCTCGTCGGATTTTTGCGAAAGAAAAGTAAAAATACATAAGCGTTGAGGGGAAAAGGTTGTAAAGTAAAAGATGTAGATGGTTCCCGTCATTATATTCTCTCCAGTTCAGTACAGTTCACATCAATCATGCAATACATGTCCAATCCGTGATAACCCTCGAAGTGCTAACTGGGAAGGTAACTAGCACTGTGTCAGACAAGAATTTTGAAGCTAGACTAGGCGACAATCATGGTGAAGACAGTGTAGCTACAAATATGTGCGAGGATGTAGACAAAGCAAACTGAAAAACGGACAATTAGGCGAATGCAAAGAGTACCTACGACCGAGATGATTGGAGTGAACATCAGAACAATTATGGTGTTAAGCAAGGCACATGACCATTCTCTTCTCCGCAAGCGTACGACTAACGTCTCGATCAACCTAGGGCGAGCATTGTTTTGGGAACTAGCTACAGTTATAATGATGTGATGGGAACCTGTCTACCCGAAGTACCTATTCTCAAAGCACCATTTTCAACTATGTTTACCTCGATCATCAATTGTAGACACCAAAGCTCCAATGTTATAGCTACACAAAGTTCAAGTTCACAGTATTTTTCTTCGCAAGCCTGGCAGTATAGAGAGCTATATGACTAGAAATATTACCGGCATTATAGCCAACACCTATATCACGGAGCCCTGTCACCTCAGCATAGCGGCTATGCTCAACCGCTTACTGGTCTTTACACTTCTCAATTGTATCCGCAACGATAGAAGTAGCTTTACGGCTGATACAAGCAACATCGCGGAACACTGCCGCGCCCTAGTGAAAAAGGTCGCACTTTTCTAGTAAACAGAAGATAGAACTTGATGGAAACGGAATTTCACAGACTAAGACCCAATCAAACATTCAGATTCGCTGGCACTCTATGAATTGCATCAGTTTACCAAAGTGTTGGCGATACTTCGAAGATCGCCTTTCATCAGCTTCCCCGTGTGATTATACGGGAGCTTATCAGGAATTCCATCACCGTCACCAAGCCAGAAGAAGTGTTCCGGCACCTTGTGGGGAGCAAGCTTTCCCCGAAGCCAAAGCTTTATAGCTTTTTCGCTAATCTTAGGTCTTTCGTTAGATAAGGTCGCCCGCTGAATGAAGGCGCTGACGGTCTCTCCCCAGTAGTCGTTTGAAACGCCGACGCAAGCTACGGCTGCGATATCTGGATGTTGCAGAAGAACGTCCTCGATATCTGAGGGAAAGATGTTTTCTCCGCCTAAATAGGAAGTTAGCTCAAGATACAATGGCTTCGCGACGTACTCGCCTCGTTTAATCATGTCTTTGACTCTTCCTGTGATGATGCACCGTCCATCCGCATCGATCGTAACAAGATCGCCAGTTCGCAGCCATTTCTTGCCTTGCCCATCGAGGAACATTGCCTCGTCAGTTTTGAGCTTAGACTTGTAGTATCCCTTGAAGACGAGATAACCTGATAGCACGAGCTCGCCCTGTAATCCTGGAGGGAGAGGCTTCAGATCATTGTCAACGACCCGGGCAGAGCTGTGTGGTAATAGTGTCCCAACTGATATGTGGTCATCCAGCAGGGAGACCTTGGCCGGGTCCGTGAAATAGACCATGCAGGAAGCTTCGGTCATGCCTATCTCGAAGTCAGCAGGATCTATGAATACTTCTTTTGGGGTACGTGCCGTATCCGTGGGCAAGACCCGTAAATCCAAACTCCTTATCCAGATTTTGGACCAAAGCAGGGGTGATGCTTGAGCCTGCGACAATACCGGTGCGTAAAACAACCTGAGGTGAATGTCGCTTAACATCCGGATGATCGAGCATGGCCTGAAGCATAGTTGCGACAGCAAGTATGACGCTGCACTTGTCTTCGGAAAGCGCCTCAAGACTAGCACCAGCCATGAATACATCCGACGGAATTACTGCTCTGCCACCATATAAAATAGGTCCTATGATTCCACATACAAGCGCAAAGCAGTGGAACAGAGGCGGACTGCAGCAGATAGCATCATTCTCTGTATACGATAATCTATCACCTGCTAGCCAGGCGTTTCCAATCAGATTGCTTGCAGTTCATCAACGATATATTTTTGGTGGAGAACATGACTTGATACGTACCGGTGTGACACCATGGCAGCTTTCCGAGGACCTGTAGAGCCACTTGTGAATTGTATGCAGAGCGTATCATCCGGATTTGATTTGTTCCAGTACTGATCAAGCTGGCCGTAACTAGTATCGTCTGTTCGCCTTTGAAGGAACTGATCCCAAGTGAGCACCGCCTCCTCCGGTTCTTTTTCGATCATGGCGAACCTCACAATAAGCGAGATGCGTGGTTGGCTTTTTGTAAGATCTTTGAGGAGGTCGTGGTTTTTGCGATGGCCGATTCTATCGGCGACAAATACCGCGGTAGGCTCTTTTCGGCTCATGAGCTTTTGTGATGAATTGAAAGATCACGTGAAAACACACCTAAAAATTTCACTGCATCTAAAACCTCGTCTTTGGTAAAGGTCGGATTGATGATTGAGAATACAGCGCCGATGGCACCCACAGCAAGGAACAGTTCGGCGTACTCGACCATATTTCCGGTCAGCACCACAACACGATCTCCGGGGCGGATGCCATAAATCAGTAAGTTGTGAGCCACATTGCGGCATGTGTCATACAATTCCTGATATGTTACGCGCTGGTTTTGCCATCGCGAAACCAAAGCGACTCTCTCACGGTGCCGCGCACTTAGAGAAGTGAGTAATTGCCCGATGTTGTATTCTGGTAGTGACGGGGAGGTGTCACCATGGAACGTAAATGCTTCAAGCTGCTGCTCTACCATGACTGTAAAGCTATCCTGAAGCAAAGATTGAGAGTAATGAGATCTGGTACAGTACAACTTCGCTATGTTCTTCGCTCATACAAGACCTTTAGCAAAACATACGCTACCATGAATGCGACACGGTGCTCGGCATTTTTTTTCTCATTGCGATACAATAACACTAACGTTTTCGGTCCACAGATGTAGCCCCGTAATTAATTCGGCTTTTCCGTTTCCACTTGGAGTAAGTCTACACAATGCTCCGCGCCAGGATCTGACACGACAAGCTGACATGGAAGCACGCCACCAACGCCGAACTTTTCAATTGCACTATAATGCAAGGCATGAGTATTGGATCTATTTAGAGCACAGAGGTTAAACCGTCAGTTACAGCATCTTCAGACCTTAAGAGGTGGATAATATAGCTGAACTGGGATAGAATGACACAATGTAGGTAGGTGTATTTTTTTCATTAAAGGCGGGAATATAAAGTAAGGTCATATACCAAAATGAACTTGTGTTAATCCATTCTATTTAAGTTCAGATGTATTGCCGACCTTTTCAGGTATATTGGGCCTACACTTAACGCCTTAACCTCTACACTCTAACCGGTTCTAACACTTATACTCTATACCACAGTAAATTGTCTCCCCAACACCAACGGAATACACTGGGATGAGGCGGGGGACAGTTGCATCGGCCTGAGTCCTGCCCTAGACGCATCTTTTACGCTAGCCAGGCTAACTGCATACAATGTCATATTCTTACTATTTTAGCTAATCAAGCAAATTATGCGCCATCTTGTTAGAGGTTTAGCTGAATAGATGTCGCAAATTACAACGACTGATAATCCCAGTATGTTCCGTCGGTGTTGACAAGACACTGTAATAAGAACCTGACATCTAGCTGACGTAAGCTACGCCTAAATGCTCAAGCGCAGCAATAATCTGGTATTTCCCGTCAGTTAGGCAAATGCTCTAGTTAATATGAGCGGCCTCCGAGGGAATGAGACTTACCGCTTGCAGCGACGCGCACACCGTATCTTTGTGAATGCCGACGCCCCAGGCTGTTTTGTCTTCTACGCCAAGTCTAACAATGCTCGTGGCTGGCTGATCTGCCGAAGTCTCATCGTCCCGAGATTTGCCGGCTTTTTGGCTGAGCACCTCAAAGTCGTGACCAAGGCCCCTCATTGCGTGCAGCACACTCGTCAACACGTCCGACCCGAATCCTGAGATTCGATGCCTAAACCCATTGAATGCGAAGACAGCTTGGATGTGAACATCTTGGAAGTGTCCGTCTGTGATGATTTTACTCTTGTCGGAATCGCTGTTGCCATCGCTGAAACTGGAGCCACTGGAAGAGAGCTCGTAGTCCTCACCGCTACTCAAGCTCGAATTGAACAGCTGAAACTCGGCCGAATTGTCGAGCATGTAATTGGCGCGGAAGAGGTCTTCGATGATGTCGTGGGTGATCTCACACCTGTGCTTATCGGCATAACTCTTCACGAGCTTCGTAAACGTCACCTCAAGTTCCCTTGGAAGTTCCATCTCGAAAACGTCTTTGAAGAACCAGCCAATACCACCCTTGCCGCTTTGTGCATTGATACGAATGATGGCTTCGTGTTTTCTACCCAAGTCGCTTGGATCCATGGCAAGATATGGCATCCGCCATTTTGGATCATGGCCAAGCTCCTTCTTCAGGTGTGCCCTTGATCGGTATCCCTTCCGGATCGCATCTTGATGTGAGCCAGTGAAGGTGAGAAACGTGTACTTTCCAGCATATGGTGCTCGCATATGTACCGAAATTTGAGTGAGTTCCTCGACCATGGCAACGACGCGACTGATGTCACTAAAGTCGATGCCTGGATCTACTCCATGGGTAAACAAATTGAGAGCAAGTGTGACTAAATCAACATTGCCTGTTCGCTCACCATTGCCGAACAAACATCCCTCGACACGATCAGCTCCGGCAAGCTGGCCCATCTCCGTGGCAGCAACGGCACATCCACGGTCATTGTGGTTGTGTAGTGAAACACAGACTTTTTCGCGCTCTGATATATGGCTACAAAAGTATTCGATCTGGTCGGCGAAGACGTTGGGCATCGCTACTTCGACAGTAGCAGCGACATTGAAAATAATTGGATTCTCTTCAGTAGGCTCCCAGGCTGCCTTTACAGCCTCACAAATACGAAGGCCAAATTCGGGTTTGGTATCCTGAAAGTTTTCAGGTGTGAACTCCAGGGTCCACTCTGTGTTCCTGAGCTCCTGATCATTCGAATCCTTTGTAAGCGCTCGGATAAGCCTAGTACAACGAACGGCAAGGTCGAGGTTTTCGCATTCTGTCTGGTTGAACACGAATTCCTGGAAACATGGTGATGTTGACAGGTGAATGTGAACGATGACTTTTTTCGCGCCACGTGTTGCCTCGATTGTAGGTCGAATCAGCTCCTCCCGACATGGAGCCATGACTTGGATCGTCACATCGTCCGGTATGGCACCAGTGGTGATCAGATGTCTCGTGAAATCGAATTCGGTCTGAGAGGCTGATGGGTATGAGACCTCGATCTCTTTGTATCCGAGTTGGATTAGACATTGGAAATAGCGATACTTGGCTTCGCCGGCCATGGGCTGGGCTACTATTAGAAAAAGGTGATCTTCGTTGGGAAGGGAGAATCTCACCTGGACGAGTGCTTGGTTCCCATCTCTCAAATCGGTCGACAGCCAACGCGGTGGTTTTTTTAGCGTCTTACTGGGCCATTTGCGGTCCGGAAAGCTTAGAACCGGAAATGGACTGTACTTTTTGACTGTTTCTGAAAGCCTATTGCATTTTATATATCAGCCATGATGCAGTGATCCGACAGCACGCACAACGACATTGCCGCATAACGTACATTGTCTTGGATTGTTGAAATACCAGCAACGATATTAATCACTGCTAGAAGTGCAGAAAAGGGTAACCGTAAGCTATGTTTACACTTTCATGAGATTAAAGAAAACAATGAATCAACAACGCCGGCCAAATTTAGACTTATACAAGCTAGTTGTCTTCTTTGCAGAGTCGCCCCAAGGGGGGTAAAACGGTCTCCGAAAGCTAGCACGGCTTTCTCCAGTAAGACGTAATTTTCCGACAACGTCCTTCAGTTATGCCGCACGTCTATCAGGCCATAAATCCTTCAACCAACCGAATACCAAAGGAGAAGGTCCTTATGATATTCCGTATCACTTTACCTCTCATATTGTCTATAACATGGTAGAAAATCATAAGGCCTTTGAGATCGTTTTCTAAGGTAGCTCATAGTAAAGGCTCAAATTTGCCGGAATATCCACGTGAGTATGATTGTGGTCTAACTTCTACGTAAGCAGCGCATGTTTGGGTCTGTAGCTAAAACAACCCGGACTTAAGACTTTCCCAATACGACAATAGAACCCGATATTATGTATCTAAAGCCACGTTTAGCAGTTAGCTATTAATCATCTCAACCAATTAGCTTGTGCCGTAGATTGGTCATATAGCAACACAGTTGGATACAGACCTTGTAGCTTTCAGCATCTACGTTCAATTTCGAGTGCAAAAGAGATTCGGGCCGGCTAGATTCAATTCAACAGCTCAAGAGTTCTATACCTGTGAAACCATAGGTTCAAGTATCTGCAGAGACTGACAGCACTGCCAAATTCCTCAAATCGCAAAAATGGCCACCTCACTCCCTCCACAAGCCAATCTGAACGACACATCAAGTGTGACACACCCACAAGAATCGTACGGACAAACTTACCCGCATACCAACGGACACGAAGACGTAAATGTAAACGACCACGAGCACCTCACCATTATCGACCGTCTCCGTTCGATATGGGCGACCACGCTATCCGAGGACCTTGATATGTTTTCGTCCTCTGACATTTTCTTCGATGTTGGAGGCGATTCCGTATCTGCGCAGACTTTGATCAACACGGCTAAAGAGCAAGGGCTTCGTTTGACTATGGAACAAATTTTCCTGAATGCGAGTTTGGGGGAAATGGCCGAAGTCGCGGTCGTAGAGGAACTCTGGTCACAAAATACGGATAAAGGGGCAGATGAAGGGACGGGCACAGGGAAAGGGAAAGGGAAAGAAGAAGACGGAAAAAGTGAGGGAATGGGATTGGGGAACACAGAGAAATTGGACATTGCGAAAGCGTGCAATGTGGCTCTAGAAGACATAGAGACCGTATACCCGCTCAGCCCGATGCAAATTTCTCTCCTCCCAACAACACCAACGACAACAAATCTCTACGTTCGTCAATTCGTCTTTGCACTCTCTTCATCCATACCAATTTCCCAGTTTCAGCGCGCTTGGATTGACACAATTGCTTCTCATCCAGTGTTACGCACACGTATATGCCGTATCAATTCTGGATCTGGATACGTGCAGACTGTGCTGGAGAAAAATACGTTCAATGCGCAATGGCGGACATTGCACGTTTCGCTCGATCAGTTTCTTGAGTGGGACGCTAGCGTGTCCATGCCTCTCAATCACCCGTTCTTTCGGTACACAGTTGTCATCTCGACCTCATCAACTGGCATTCAACAGCGGCACTTCGTCTGGACTGCGCACCACGCTCTTTGCGACGGGGCAGCCATACCCTCTATTCTATCCGATGTAGCAAGCCACTTTCAAGGCCATACTGTTCCAGAACGAGGATCCTTTGAGTCGTTTATTCGATCGCCAGCTCTAAATCCGGATGCTTCAGCCGAAAAATCATTCTGGATAGAAGCCCTTCGGGACGTGAATCCAACACCCTATCCACCCGTCTCACAGGCCACTGCGTTTGAAGCACAGCCCACAACTCTTCTCGAGCGAGAGATTACGATCGACGTAAATCCCCTACATGGCGCGACCCGCGGTGCGTGACTCAGCTTACATTTGTAGAATAGACTCTGCTGACACAATCTTAGCTTTGCTTCTCCGCTCCGCATGGGCTCTACTATTGTCTCACTACACGGGTACAGATGATGTAGGGTTTGGGTCCATCAACAGCGGACGCACGGCTGATGTAAACGGCATCTCTGATATCGCAGGACCGACCATCAATCTCGTTCCCGTAGCATTGCACGTCCACCCTCATGAGACCATCCCCGCATTTTTATCAAGAGTGCGGCACCAAGCGGCAAAGATGATCCCATTCGAGCACACTGGCATCTCGCGAATCCGTCAACATCTCCACGGACACGATACCACAGCATTGGACTTTCAAACACTGTTCGTGGTAGACGGAGCTGACTTTGGTGAGGTCATCGCTGAGTCGACGAAAAGCTTAGGTCTGCAGTATATTGATGACCTGGGGAAGAAAGAGCAGCATTCGTATCCGCTAGTACTCACGTTTACGCTATCAGCCACCAGCAATGTGTTACTGAGAATTCAGCACGATGAGCGTACTCTTTCAACCCAACAAGCTATCAACATCACACACCATTTTCAAACGGTGCTTTCACAGTTGAGCAGTTCGACGACAGAGATGACAGTGGACCAGATATCGCCATTCAGTGAGAATGACAAAATACAGATAGAGAGATGGAACGCATTCACGCCGCCAGTTGAAAATGTGTGCATCCATGGGCTCTTCAAAGAGCAGGTACGGCGCCAGCCTGATGCTGTGGCTGTGTGCTCAATTGGAGAGTCCTTATCGTATACTGATGTAGATCGGTACTCGGATACACTGGCTGTGCAGCTCTTGTTGCTCGGTGTTAACACAGGGACGTATGTGGGCGTGTGTTTTGAGAAGTCGATTTGGACTGTTGTCGCCATTCTTGCCGTCTTTAAGACTGGCGGAATCTACGTTCCGATAGACCCCGCACACCCTCGTGCACGAATCGATGAGGTTTTCGAGTCGGTTCAAATACGCATTGCGCTAGCTTCACTGACCGGTGTGGATACTTTGGACGGGCTTTGCGAACATATCATCACTGTGGATGGTCATCCGTCAATGTCATTGCCAGACATGGAGATCCCTTCAATCAACATCCCGTCAAGTATCGCGTATCTACTTTTCACTTCTGGAAGCACTGGTAAGCCAAAAGGAATCCTGATGTCACACGCCGCAATATGTACCTCCATCATTCACCATGGAGCTGCCTTTGGTGCTAGTCCACGCTGGAGAACGTTACAATTTGGCGCCCACACATTCGATCTTTCTATTGGGGAATTCTTCACGACGCTCGTTCATGGAGGTTGTATTTGCGTTCCATCCGAGTACGACCGGCTAAACAACCTCAGCGGAGCTATCGAAGCACTAAACGCAAACACTCTTCTGGTGGTGCCTACAGTAGCCAATCTCCTCTTCCCGCAAGACGTTCCATCAATAGATACTATTGTACTTGCAGGCGAACCAATTACCAAAGAGACAGTGGTACGATGGGCCGACTCTGTCAACCTAACCTGTGCATATGGCCCTTCTGAGACAGCTGTATGGTGCTCCGGCAACCTGAGAGTATCACTTGATGCGCACCCAGGAAATATTGGTCGAAGCATAGGAACGACCATGTGGATAGTTCATCCTGAAAACTACCACTCGCTCAGCGCCATCGGCTGCGTTGGGGAAATCGTCATTTCAGGTGCCCTTCTCGGAAGCGGGTATTTTGGTAATAAAGCAATCACGGACGCCGCATATGTACCAGCACCAGACTGGTTGAACAAAATGAGTCAGAACAAGATCAACGGATATAACATGTTGTACAAGTCCGGAGACCTCGCTCGATATAATCCAGATGGCACCTTCCAAATCGTTGGACGGCGTGACACCCAGGTCAAGCTACGCGGTTTTCGAATCGAGCTTGGTGAGATTGAGAACCAAATTATGGCGACCGGGACAGTGACAGCGGCGCTCGCTGCTCTTCCCACTGCTGGACCATGTGCGCGTCAGATTGTGGCCGTGGTCAGTTCCACGAAACCACAGCTCAACAACCACCGCGGCTCCTCGTTTGTCATCTCCGAAAATGAGCAGACCCTTGTGGATAGTCTGAAACTCCATTTAGCGCTGGTTCTTCCTGAGTACATGGTGCCTTCGCTCTGGATTGTGTTGGCAGAGATGCCGTTGCTCATATCAGGCAAAATCGACCGGAAGTCCATCAAGACGTGGCTTGAACATATGAATCATCAACTCCATCAACAGCTGGCAGAGGTTCCCTCGCTCAATGAGGACGCAGTCGAGATCGTCCCTGGCTCCATTGCAGACAAAGTCCGTCAGTTTTGGAGCGATGCACTCAAAGTCCCCATTGAGAACATCAACAGCCAGTCTTCGTTCATCGCGCTTGGGGGGGACTCGATCGCCGCGATCCAGGTTGTCTCTCGCGCCAAGAAGGTAGGCATACCTCTCACAGTCCGGCATATGATCGGCTCGAAAACGTTGGGAAATCTTGTCGCTGTTACTGAACAAAGCTTGGGGAACCGTGCCGAGCCGCAGGTGGCGCTGCAAGGACCACCAACCGTAAACCTTGCAGCGCCACCAACAGTGGACCTGCTTCGCTATAAATCTATCCTCGACGCTCGTCTCTGTGGAACACCGGCTGTGACAGTCGAGGATATTTATCCGTTTGCGCCGTTCCAACGGGAGATTCTAAGAGCTCGAAAGATCAACCCGAGCGTTTTCCTGCTATCGTGGCAGATGGAGATCTTTTCGCTGTCGAGCGAGCCTCCATCTCTCGATCGGTTGGCGCATGCATGGAGAAGCGTAGTACACTATCATCCAATCCTGCGAAGCATATTCCTGCAGGATCCAAAAGGCCCACTTCCCCAGGTTCAAGTGGTGCTGTCCAAGTCTGCCGAACCCAAAATTGTTATATCATCAGCGGCAGCCGAAGATGCCGAGCCAACATTTGCCTCGGAGGGAACCGCATCAGTGGACGAATGCTTCTTACCCCATCGAGCCCATTTCCTGCGACATGGTGAAAGATACTATGTTCACATTGAGTTAGACCATCTGGTCATTGATGGGTGGTCACTCAAAGAAATCAAAAAAGCTTTTCTTGCCGCGTATGAGAACGGCGAGGCATCCCTTGCAGACGACCCCCCATCCTACAAGGCCTTCGTCGCCGCTCACAGTCCAGATCGAGTCAGGGTAGATGACGAATATTGGTCTTCTGCACTTCAAGGTCAACGTGCATCATTACTCTCTCTTCCTGTCACCTCTTTCAAGACCACTTATGGCCAGCACAGCCCTCAAAAGACCATCATATATCTGTCCGAGGTCAAAGCAAATACTTTGAAGTCTTTCGGCATCCAGCACGGCATAACACCTGCCAGCATCTTCGACGCGGCTTGGGCGAAGACGCTCAGCAAGTACACAAGTTCCCCTGACGTAGCATTTGAGTACGTCGTGTCGGGGCGTGATGAAGATATTCCGGGGGTATTTGAGATTGTTGGTCCACTCATCAACGTTCTAACCTATCACCTTGAAGGTATCTCGGTGACCGAAGAGGAGCCTGCAGGTCTAGCACGCCTAGCCCATAGGATGCAAGATCAGCGCGTCCACGACAGCTTGCACACATCGAGTAACATTAGGGATGTTATTGAAAAGAATATAGGGAGAGGAACACTATTCAATACGGCAGTTAACTTCCAGCGTCGACCCACGGCCGTGGAGACGAAGACTCTGAGAGTCGACGACGATTTGAGGAAGTCGAAGGACCCCTGGCATGTAAGTATACAGCATTCGTTGGCCGAGCATTCCAGATCCTCTTTCTGCGCTGCTGCATGGCACAAGATCAGGATGTGTTTGTTTCTTTGTTATTTTCTATGAGGTTATCTCGCTAACACACATCACTTTACAGTTCGACGTCCTGATCCGAGTCATGCATATCACCAATGATGACACTTTCAAGACATCGTTCGAATTTGATGCGAACTTCTATGACGCAGCACGCATGAATGAAGTCGCTGCAGACTTTTGGAAGAGGATCGAAACCCTCGGCGTGTGAGAAGTGGCCATCTAGGATGACTGTTGGGCGGAACTTGACGGTCCGACTGAGCATCTACTTTTGGTATTGCTTGCATATAGTTCGGAGCGAATACTACATAACTTCACATACTATAGCACAGAGCGTAAGTATTAGGCATAATCAAGGCGTATAGCCTATGTGTCCGTAGCGGGTCTTCAGAGATTTAATCAAAGTTATGAGTTTAGTGCCCTCAAGAAACGTGCCTTCAAACACGGGAAATATAAGCCGTTGGGACTACCTAAAGCGGGTGACCGGTGGGTCTAAAGCCAAGGCTCTATCACCCTTTCCGATATGTATGGCGGTCGACGCAAACCAAAAGTTGCGCTCTATAGCAAATGTCTGCACACGCAGAAAGTTCCTTTCCACTCCGTTTCTCGTTGAAGATGCAATGTGGGATATTTCGAAAAGTACGGGCACCATAAAATGCACTACATTCAATGCATGGCACTTTTATTCATTTGACATGGTATCGTATTGAAAATTGCCTCAACAGTGAAAAGGTCAAATTTCTCGCTGCCTGTGTTGTCGCAAGACATAAGCACAATTGCGAATTCACTTCAATAATCCCGGAGTGCGATACGGAAATATGCAGAAACAGTTGGATGAGATAACAATCACCCCGGTTCGTCTGTTACCTAACGCCTGAAATACGATATTTTAACTTACGGGTGGTTTCATATGTACCTCGAAGACTTTACTCACTTATCTTCGCGGAGAAATATTGCTGCTTAACTCCTCCACCCTGCCAATTGACACCATTATCCCATCCCTCCGAAGCATACGCCACTAATTTCGAATCAACCTCAAACTTCGTATCAGGCGCCGTATCGAACAACTTCTGAATTGTCTCCTTGCTGTGATGATACAAATCCCATCCCAGGGCATTCTTCTTAATCACACCACCCTTCTCCTCGGTCGCCATATGCCGTCCAAACACCAAAGACCCCTTCTTTTTCCTCAAAAGTTGTTCCAGCTGCACCACGATAGCAATCTGCTGTTCAAAGCTGAACAAATGCAGGAAAGAGCCAACGAAAATAATGTCGATTTTGCCGCGGAAGTCACTCAGGAAGTCGGAAGAGAAGACGTCGCCGGTGTAGAAGCGTGCTTTAAGCGTTTCCCGGTCGCGGAACAGGTCGTATCCGAGGTCTAGGAAGCGCGATTCTGTGTCGACGCCAATGATGTTGTCGGAAGGCGCGCCGTCGTAGATCAGTTTACGGATGTCTTGCCCGAAGCAACAGCCCAGGTCGAGGAAGACCTCACCATCTTTAACACGAGAGAGGACTTCGGGATATACTGGGGAAAGGCAAGCCGGAAGGTCGAGGAAGCGGAAGACACCGATACATGGATAGGGTAGACTACGATGAGTCAGTAACAAAGACGCGCATTCAGTGACAATGACTAGACTTACATCTCCCACCCTTGGTCTCGGATCTGGTATATATGTTCAAGTATCTGTTCATCTGGGATCTTGGAGTATTTCCTGAAGATCTGGAGCGCGGTCTCGGGGACACGAGATAATGTTGTTTGATACCACGCCACGTCACGGGACGCTCTCTTCATCCCATTCGTCCAGTCTACCGATTCAGGATTAATCGCAGTAGATGCCATCGTTTCTGAGACCTTTTTGATTATTGCCGAGAGTGAAAAAGCTTTCTCAATTTCGTAACTGTCGGTGTGATGTTGCGTCGTACGGCTTACTACTTAAGCACGGGACTCAAGAAGTAGGCGACATGAGAGAACTAAGGAGTAAAACTCTGAATGCAGGAATATATTCTAGAAATTAGTGTAGGATTCAAAGGTGCGGGGAGCAGATTTGCCGAAGCAGGCAGCTTGTAGTCTGCAACTGGTAGTAATATCCCGGAAGAGGAAAAGCCGTCCGCGAAACATGAAACTAAGAATTTGCCCGCAAGCTACATAGCTACAATTGATGTCACTACCCATCTTGCTCTTCCTCCGAAATACGACACATAAAACATAGTCGTGCACTGATCCTTGCATTATTACATCAGTTCCTCGTATCGTTACTACTATGGCAGCTGCAGTCGAATCTCGCACTCAGCCTCAAGAACCTGGCTTCTCCGTCAGCGAAGGTGCAAACTGGTCCGAATACATTTCATTTCGACCTCTCTATCCAAAATCATTCTTCGAGCGCATCTACGCATACCATTCGCAAAAGACCACATCAACCAATGAAGCAGCCCATGACATTGGCTCTGGCTGCGGGATCGTCGCATCAACACTAGCCTCCCATTTCCAAAAGGTCACGGTTTCGGATCCAAACGATGGCTACGCTACGCTAGCTCGGAAGCTTCTCGTAGACGATTCTGGTATCGCCGCAAGCAAGCTCACTTTTCTTAAAGAAGGGGCTGAGAAGAGCTCAGTGAAGTCTGGAACAATAGACTTGATCACGGCTGCGGAGATGATGCACTGGACTGACACCGAAGTCGCGGTCAAAGAGTTTGGACGCCAGCTCAAACCTGGTGGCACTCTCGCATTGACGTACTATACCGTCCCACGAATCGTTGGCAATGAAGCAGCCCAGAAGATATGGCGAGACATCTGGCGCGAGTACGCGGACAGAGCGAAAGGCGACTTGTATGATCACGCGTTTAGCATTGTGAATTCTGGGTTCAAGAGCATTGGCTTCCCCGAATTGGAATGGCAGGGTGTGAAGAGGGTGTACATCAACTCAGCGGGCAGCACGAAGCCGTTTGAGATCGATGATCGGATTGCGGCGAGCAAGGTGACGGATAGTGAGGAAGTTATTTGGGAAGAGGGAGATAAAGACTGGAGGGATATGCAAGGTCTCGAATGGTTGAAGGGGTATCTTGCCACGTGGGTGCCGCTGATTCCTGAGGCTGAGATTCAGAATCTCTGGGATAGACTGGATGAGGCGTTGGGTGGGCAGAAAGCTACACTGGAAACGCCTCTTGTGTTGATCTTTGCTACGAAGAAGGGGTAGATCCCAGTTGTCTATAGATCTATGTTCAATGACACGAAAGAAAGTGACCATTCCAAGCTCCACATTTCATGAACGAGATCGAAGATGCAATGAACGGAAAACAGAAACCGAATCAGGCAACTGGTTGCGTTGTACAAAACGAATGTATTAGTCTTCAGTATCTAAAAGAGGGAAAGGGCAACTACTGAGTGTGAGGCCGCTGCCGAGGCGCTACCTAGTACCAAAAGCGACTAGCAGAAGAGTTGTGACAGTGACGCTTTGGCCTGTTAAATTACTAGGAGAGTATTTTCAGTCCTGCCTCAACAGGGTCCTTGGCTACGGTGCGTAGATCATGGCAATAATAGGATGACTCTGAGCAAAATGTTTCAAAGCCGATGTCCGCAACTACGGAGTCCGTTACTCGTGACGCGTTGTCGACTCGTCGCCTGATATAAAATGACGTCTTCATTCCAATAGCCGAAATAGGAAAACGCTGGCCGAGAATTACGCAAACTAGAAGCTGAGCATCTCGCTGCACTTCCGCTGCACAGTTACGGGTTATTCGGATTAAACAAGGAAGGTAAGACAACCTAATCTATGGAAGGCTAGTATACTTGTATATCTGTGGCAGCGGTACAAATGCTCAGTATTAAAACTGAAAGTCAGTATCAGCGAGTTCGTTCCGCAAAAATGTCTGAGCTCAAGCTGCTAAGTCCGCACTCAAAGGCCGCGGAGATCAAACAACTTTCTGGCTACCCGCGATTGAAGCCTGCATTCACTCTCAAGGTGAGTTGAATAAAACCCGTCCCCGCAACTAGTGAATTAAGGCTTTTATAGGTGAACATCAGCGTTATTCATCCAGTTGGTCAGTGTGGCCAAATGCACCAAATCTATATTCAATACGCATATCATCCTAACGCTTTCATTCTCAAGGAACTGTTGGATCTGGCCAGACTCTAACTCTTTTGGTGAGTAACACGCTGGACTTTTGAAATGGGTATATTTAATCACAAAGCATGGTTAGGATTTGGGTACCGGCACCTTGACCTCGGCCGAAGGCTATGACGACCAGGTTGATGGCGAAGTTGTGTATGGTGCGGACTGGCTGCTGAATGATCCCGATAATGAGCACGCAATCCCTAATCTGAAACTCATCATAAAGTAAGTCCGGTATTTGTTTTTCATATACCCTTGAAAGTGCTCAACTGATCACGCTCAGAACCAAGGATGGTGCAGTGAGTGCACCGTATGTCGCAGACGGCTAGACGTTTCATAATTGACCATTATACGTATAGGTTATAAGCTCTGAGTACACAGGAACCGGCGTGTTCAGCAAGCCTGTGCTTGACATGTGGGCAGGCGACCCAAATGCGAAGACGTTTCCGTTCGGCATCTCGTGTATGTGATTGTTGCGAGCGGGCGAAGTGTCAAACTGACAGCAATGTGTAGCAACCTATCACACCTTCCAGTCAGGAGATCCGAGGTACAAGCATTTGCAATACAAGACGTTTGTCGGCAATGGGCGGTTTGTTGTCAATGAGAATCCTCGTTCCGTCACAGTGGAGTCGCGCATCTCGGAAGTAATCCCGAGTAATGATCAGGACTGATGTGGTGTGGTGTGGAGGTTTGGTTCAATGTGGCGGGTTACTGCGATTCTGATGGACAATGAGACATAGCTAGCCCCAATTATGTTCGAAATCGAGCCAACTAAAGGAAGCATAGGTATCGTAATGATCCCTGATCCCAGCTTGTCCCATCGATCATGGGAAATGCTAGCCAGGCCCCCGATAACTGTTATACAGGCCCCTCATAAGTCAAATCTAGGCGGTATTGGGTTGGGGTTGGTTAGGATTAGGGTTAGTAGGGTCAGGGAGTTAGAGTCTTTTAAAGTAGGATGAGGGGCCCAGATAACAGTTATCGGGGGGCCTGGCTAACGGCTCCCATCGGTCATGCTGCAGTACCCCAGAGCGGGTGCCTAGCGTCAAACTTTCACACTATCTGCTTATTCGCCAGAAACCCTTGTTCTATCCTTGCGAAAGATTCTACAGAGCTAAAACGCGGCAACTAATCCTCACGGTACGGCTCGGACGCATAGCGTCGAATTTTAGCGGTTCATCCAGAGCAAGTGTCACAGGGCTCGGACCGTAAGAGGGAAGATTTACCACCTTTGAGCGCTATAAAATCCTTTGAAAGGGGAAGACAAGGATTTATAGCTCATGAATGAGCTGAGATAAGAGAAACGAGTCGAGGTGTATTATAACATGCGCCATGGTACGAGAGATATGTATTGGCTATGGTCAATGCTGGTGGTTGGTTAGGGCGCTAGGTTAAGATTTTGGGGTTTTCAACCGGTAGGCCAAAGTTTTTGCGGCGGCCGGGAATTTGTTATATTCATAAATCGGCGGATCTCTTGGCGTTGGTAGAAAAATCATCATTTTCTCCGGCCTTACTAAAATTAGTATGAGAACGGTGAATTATATGATTCTACGCGTGACAATTACCTATAATATATATTAGTACTATATGTACTACTGAGGAAGCCTTCCTCAGCCCCCCTATAAGGCTATTACTATACGTGGATAATGTATACTAATGCGTTTTCTAGTATTATAGTTATATTATGTTACTACCTGGCCCTCGTACGCGCTACTAGAGTTCTTATTACCTACCCCAGCCGTGTGAGTCTTATTGAGTTACTTGGGATAGCCCTGTAGCTATAGTAGTAATAGATGACCTAGCTATATCTATTTTAAGGTTAAGGATGACGCCTACTAACCCGCCGCGAGTTTAATACTTAAAGCCGTTAAAGCCGTCTACGCCTGTCTAAAAGAAGGCTACAAAGTCAGCTAAGTCGCAATAGCCCGTAACACTAAGAAATATACAAGAGGAGGAGGAGGGGGTAGAGGATAGAGTAGAGGATATAAACGTAGTTATATTACTATTAATACCTCTACTACTATTATCACCTCCGCTGCTATTATCGCCTGTTAGTGAGCCTGACTATCTAATGGATATAGAGTACTCTCTATATATTACAGAGGGGTGACACAAAAAAAGAC